>CM077647.1:20335109-20392609 GCA_039707465.1 Rhabdophis nuchalis
GCAGCAATGGCTTCCAGGAAAGTAAAACCTTCTCATGCATTAACACTTGTTGCTATGCCAACAGTTTACCAAAGCTTTGTTTGAGGTCTTGTATGGACACCGGCTCCCAAAATATTCACATCACCAAGTGAATATTCTGAGAAACAGAAAGCTGTTAGAGGGTTGAAATGCAGGGGTATTTCCTTGTCTGCTAACCTATGAGAAGCAAAGTACATTATTGTATACATATACAATAGATAAGAAAATGAGATGAATATATCTTATTGATAAATAAATACGTAAGGACACTTCCATCAGCCTCATGAATTGTGTTCCTTGGAATTCTACGGACAGATTCATTATACAAATTTATTGGACTCATTAGTTCCATGGCACACTTCCAAATGCTAGTCCTTACCATTAAGCACCTAGTGTCCCTCTGTCAATAGTGCTCTCATTCTTCTCAAAAAAAGATGATAAACTGATCTTTTTTTCATCCAGGCCTTGGTAAAAAACTCACACGTCTGGCCATGGGATTTTTTTAAAATAAATTGATATTCACTTCTATGGAGATTCTCAGTCATCCATGCCATGGTTGTCCCAAAAATGCTTTTTCCAAAGGCAATTTGGACTTTTTTTTTTTTTACCTTGAAGGCATTTCCCTTCTCATCCAAGAAGCTTCAGAATTGAAGAAACTTCTTGAATGAGAAGCTAAATATTGTCAAGGAAAAAACAAAATCCAGTTGCCTTTGGAAAAAGCACTTTTGTGACATTCCCTTCATTTGCTAGTTAATCCTTGATTGATTCCCCGCCTTGATTTTTTTTAATTTTTATTTTAATCACATTTTTATCCCGCCCTTCTCCACAAAGGACCCAGGGCAGCGCACAGGAATTTAAAAAAACATACAAAACAATAAATACAGAATTTAAAAACATATTAAATTATAATCCTATGCTAAAATCCAAATTAAAAAATAGTCCCAATGGGAGGTTAGGCTAGGCCGGCTTGCTGAAAAAGATGTGTCTTTAGACACTGGCGGAAGAGGCGGAGGTCCGAGATGGTACGCAATTCAGGGGGTAGGTCGTTCCAAAGGGCAGGGCCCGCCACAGAGAAGGCTCTTCCCCTGGGTGTCGCCAGACGGCATTGCCCGGTCGACGGCATCCTGAGAAGGCCCTCTCTGTGGGAGCGGATCGGCTGAAGGGATGGATGGGGCAGGAGGCTCTCTCTTTCCAATTGACAAAAATTGGAAATGTTTTATCTGTTTTGATGGGAATGTCCTCAAACATTTACTGAAAAGTTGTTGGATACTAATTTATTTATCAAAACAATATAGATGTCCATCTCACCAAAAGTGACTTTTGTCTACAAAAGTTTACAAATCTCAGTGGAAAATTATGCTGGATTTTTTTTATAGCACTATACTACAAGCTTTGTTAAAGGATGGCTTGTGTGTGTGTGTATGTGTGTGTTTCAAAAATGCTGCAACATAAAACAGTTGTAGCCACCACCTTGTTTCTTTTTAGCCTCCATCTTAGACAACTCAAGGTTTGCCTCTTTCATACCTGAGTATGATCTCACAGTGCATGTACAAAAGGACAGGATTTGTGTTGCTATGCCATGATGTTGCTTTCATTATTTTGGTCCCCTGCATCAGAAGCTATTGGTCCTTCCCCATTTGGTACTATTTTGTGCAATACATGGCATCATTTTATGCATAGCATAAAACTTAAAATACAGAAAATTCCACACAACTTCTCTGGATGAATTAGAAGTTACCCTGGTTCCCTTTTTGGTCAAAACTTACAAATCCCACCAACAAACCTAAAGAAGCGTTGGTGCAATTCAGCTGATTCTATCCAGTTCAGGTGAACTGCGGTGTCAATGGGAAGCTCTGCCCACCTGCTGCCTGGATGTCATCACATCCCATTTTTGATGTTCTGTGCATGCGCGCAAGGTCCTGTGCACTCACATTTGCAAACTGGTAGCGAAGGTAAATTGATTTCACCCCTGGCTTAAGGTTGTTTTTTTTTTTTTAAAAAAGAAAGTGAAACTGTTAAATCAGAAGCCACAATAAGTAGCTTTCAAAAAATACATTCAATTAAAAATAAGAGAGATTATCTATAAGTCATTAGGGGGAGAGGGACTGAATTGAGAGGAAGAATGTTTTAAAGATTTATATCAGAATATTAGCGATATGACACTCGTGACATCCCGACTCGACTACTGTAATGCTCTCTACATGAGGCTTCCCTTGAGGTGCACTCGAAAGCTATAGCTAGTCCAGAATGCAGCCGCGCGGGTGATTACGGGAGCTCCTAGACACTCCCATATAACATAGATGCTGCGCGAGCTGCACTGGCTTCCTGTGGTGTTTCGGGTGCCCTTCAAGGTTTTGACGACCATCTTCAAAGCGCTCCATGGCTCGGGACCTAGTTATATGCGAGACCGTCTCCTGCCCCATACATCCCTTCGTTCGATCCGCTCCCACAGAGAGGGCCTTCTCAGGGTGCCGTCGGCCGGGCAATGCCGACTGGCGACACCTAGGGGAAGGGCCTTCTCAGTGGCGGGTCCTGCCCTTTGGAACGACCTACCCCCTGAACGTCGCACCATCTCGGACCTCCGCGTCTTCCGCCAGTGTCTAAAGACACATTTCTTTCACCAAGCCGGCCTAGCGTAACCTCCGCTGTGACTATTTTAGACAGTTTTAATTTTGGGGATTTTAATTGGATTTTAGCGCAGGATGGGTATTTAATATGTTTTTTAAATTTTGTATTTTGACATTTTGTATGTGTTTTTAAATTCCTGTGCGCCGCCCTGGGTCCTCTTTGGAAAAGGGCGGGGTATAAATTTAATAAAAATAAAAATAAAATAAAAATGTGAAGAAATGCAACAGAATTGTGTGCTATAAATAGCAATAGCACTTAGACTTATATACTGCTTCATATTGCTTTTACAGCCCTCTCTAAGCAGTTTACAGAATCAGCCTATTGGCCCCAACTATCTGGGTCCTCATTTTATCAACCTTGGAAGGATGGAAGGCTGAGTCTTATTTTATCATTTTATTTTATCACATTTTTATACCGCCCTATCTCCCTAGTGGGACTCAACCTTGAGCCAGAATCGAACTTCTGAAGTGAACTGTGTTATTAGACCTACAGTACTGCATTGTAACTACTGTGCCACCACGGCTCTATTATGCTATGTTAGCATCGAAGGGAAAAATGATGAAAAGGACATCGTAAATGCTGTGAAAATATTAATATAATAAGGCTATAGGTACAGATGAATTGCCTAGGCAAATATTAAACTATAGGTGTAGTTTCTTTATGAAATAACTGTGCAAATGGTTTAAAGGTTATATTTGTGTCTGACAAATGGAAGAATGTTGTCACTATTTCAAAAGAAAGATTTGAACATTGATTGCAATGTTCAGGGTTCCTTAGAAATGTATTTGACAGACGTCTAACCAAAAGGTACAAGAAATGGCAATGAAAACCTTTGGGAAGTTAATTGTAATTCTATGCTGGGCGAGGGATAAATACTAAATGATGTAGCTTAATATTTAATATAATACGATTTAATATAGTACAGTTTAATATAGTACAGACTATATTTCTGCTTTTAGTATTTCATTCAAAGGCACAACTGTGAAGAATTAAAGTTTATTCTGGGTTTGTTGATTTAGAGCAGGATTGTCAAACCCATGGCCCACTGGCAGACGTCACACGCTGGCCATGCTCAGTTTAGTGAAGGGTGGAAATCACAGTACATCATGTGATGCTGCTGTGACAATGCAAGTTTGACATCCCTGATTTAGAGGAAATTATACAGATTTGAAAGGTACGAAGTGGCTGAATGGCTAGGATGCTGAGCTTGTCAATAAGAAAGGTAAGCAGTTAAGTGGTTCGAATCCCTAGCGCCACTAGGGCTAGAGCTCCCATTACCCATCCCAGCCTCTGCCTAGCAGTTTGAAAGCATGTAAAAATGCAAGTAGAAAAATAAGAACCAACTTTGGTGGGAAGGTAACAGCGTTCTGTGCTTAGTCATGCTGGCCACATGACCACGAAGAACATTTTTGGATAGCACTGGCTCTTAATCTTTGAAACTGAGATGAACACCACTCCTTAGAGTCGGGAACAACTAGCATATATGGGCAAGGGGAACCTTTACCTTTTTATATAGATTTGAACTGTGAATGTTCTATAGAAAGGCTACCTTAAAAGTTGATCACTGGATCAAGAAAATCACACCCGTAAAGCAATATTCTCTTTAAAGAATGACTCAACATTGAACAGGAAGTAAAATCAAGAAGGCATAATGTTTGCTGTATGGAAGTGTCAGAAACTTGGGTGTTTCAGGGGGAAAAAAGAAATAAATTGAAATGTTCAGAAATGGTTTCACCAGTTTTTAGCTTTATAAGCAGATGACTCTCTGGGCCCAATGAAGTATAACAGAATTATCACTAACCCCTTTCATAGGTAATGTAACCAAATACAGTAGAACCTCTGGTCATGACCATAATTCATTCCATAAGTTTGGTCGCAACCTGATTTGGTCATGACCCCAACCTAGTTTTGAAATTTTGGCGCTTATAAAAAAATATGGCGCAGAAGGGGAAATCGCCGGTGGGTAAAAAATGTGAATTTTTGGGTCAGAACCCGATGTACTTTGGATAAGACTGAAATTTGATACCAAGTCTACTAGGTATACAGACTCCAGCTCAAAATAATGTTATAATGTCTGTAAGCTAGACTGAGAAGGAAGGGAGGGAGGGAGGGAGAGAGAGAGAGAGAGAGCTGTGGTTAATCACTTCTGAATTCCTGCAAAATGCTTTTCCTTCATAAATATAACCATTTAGACTAGAGTTTGAAATTGTGAAATAAATCGAACTAAAGGAAAGG
The DNA here is from genome assembly GCA_039707465.1 of Rhabdophis nuchalis. Classification (NCBI taxonomy): domain Eukaryota; kingdom Metazoa; phylum Chordata; class Lepidosauria; order Squamata; family Natricidae; genus Rhabdophis; species Rhabdophis nuchalis. The sequence goes on from CM077647.1 coordinate 20,339,991, forward strand.
GGAGAGAGGCCATTGAATTATCTTGTATCTTGTATCTTCCCTGTCAAAGTCGATCCCCATATACTTTTTCTTTGTTTTCCCAGAAAACAACAATCATTTTTCATTCACATTAGTGCTTAGATTAAGGAACCAAAAAACAGCTTTGTTGGAATGGCTGACTTTAACCTGAAAAAACTTGAAGATATTCCTCTCTATAACTGCTTGTTAATTTCTTTCTCTCCCCGCCCTCCCCTCTGCTATCGTTGTATCCCCTGTGGCTACTATTAACACTCAAAACACCCAGGCACACATACATGCAGGCAGATGATCTTGTTCATAGATCTTATGAATCATCTTTTGTGGGTCTCTAGACAAGCATTTTTAAAGCATATGCTGCAGAAAATGAAAATTTGTATTCATTATGGAAAGATGCACCAAATATAAACAGTGAATTAAAATCCATCTCAGGATTGCTTTTCATCTTATTGATGGCATCCTTATAGAGACATTCCCTTGAGATGTGGAAACAACACCCAAACACAGAAAAGAGAATGAAATAGAAAACTTTATCCACCATATACCGTATTTTTCAGAGTATAAAACACACCTTTTTTCCTCTAAAAAAGGGGCTGAAAATTTGGGTGTGTCATATACATGGAATACAGCATTTTTTTGCCTCCTGAAGCCCCGCCCATTCACCAAAATGGCCACGTGCATACCCTTATGGAGGCTTCCAGAGAGCTCCTAGGGACCGGGGAAGGCAGAAATGAGCAAAAAACAGGACGTTTTTGCCCCCCCCCCAACTCCCAGCAGCACTCTATAAGCCTCCATAAGGCTATGCATGCAATTATTTTGACCAAAAACCGCCCCGTTGTCATGAAAAAAACGGGCCATTTTTCCTCATTTTGGGGCCCTCCAAACCCTCCCCCAGGAGCACTCTGCAAGCCCCCCCAGGCTATTCATGCCTTTTATTTGAAAAAAAGGGCCCATTTTCCTGAAAAACGAGCCATTTGGGGGAGGTTTGCACAGTGCAAAAAGGGTTTTTTCCCCCTTTCAGAAAGCTGTTTAGTTAGAGATTGATGAGAATTACATTGGTCAAGTACTGTGCCTGCAAAAACAAAGATTTGTTCCAAAGGTGGTCAGTGATTTCCTTCTCCAGCACATGGGAAATACACCTGGAAACATCTACCTACCTACCTACCTACCTACCTATCCCCCCCTCTCTCTATCCCCCCCTCTCTCTCCCTACCTACCTACTGTATTTTTCTCTCTCCCCCTCTATCTACCTATCTACCTACTCTCTCTCTCCCCCTACCTATCTACTGTATTTCTCTCTCTCTCTCTCTCTCTCTCTCTCTCTCTCTCTCTCTCTCTCTCTCTCTCTCTCTCTCTCTCTCTCTCTCTCTCTCTCTCTCTCTCTCTCTCTCTCTCTCTCTCTTTCCCCTCTACCTACTTATCTATATACACACACTCTCTCTCCCTACTTAGCTAGCTACTGTATTTCTCTCTCTCTCTCTCCTTCTCTCTCCTTCTATCTACCTACCTACCTTTTTTAAAAAATTGCCTCTTCAAAACCTGGGTGCGTCTTATACTCCGGTGCGTCTTATACTCTGAAAAATATGATAATTATGAAGAGAGTCTCATCTTCCTCTCACACTTCTTTACATTGTTATTTTTCCTGCCAAAGCTAGTATTATACCGCCTTACTTTTTTCAGATCACTTACAGATTGGCTTTCTTTTTCTTTCTTTTCTTTTTAAGTTTTCGGATGTTATGCTGAAAGATCAGCGCTTCTGTGCTTATTTTTTTTAAATGAAATTCACTATTATTTGGAGGTTGAACATGTTTGGTGTAATACTGTATTTTTCAGAGTATAAGATGCACCTTTTTCCCCTCCTATAAGAGCATGGAAATGTTGGTGCCTCTTATAGACCAAATATAGCCATTTTTGGCCTCCCCAAGCCCCACCCCTGCATCCCATTTTTTTGTGAAAAATGGGCAAACAATGGGCCATTTCCCACAAAAAAGGGGGTGTTTTTGCTTCCCCCAACCCCCAGAAGCACTTTGCTGACTTCAGCAGGGCTGGGGAAAGGGACAAATGCCCTGTTTCAGTGAAAAACGGGAGCATTTTTGCCTTCCCCCAGCCCTGCTGAAGCCTGCAAAATGCTCCTGGGAGCCAGGGAGGACAAAAACTTTTCTTCTTCCTTGCCTCTTCGAAATCTTGGTGCGTTTTATACACTGGTGCATCTTATAGTCCAAAAATATGGTAAGTCTAGGCCTAAGGCTAAAGACTGGGAGGTGTGAGTTATAGTCCCTCCACAGGGATGAAACCAGCTGGTTGACTTTGGTCAGTCCCTTTTTCTCACTCTAAAGAAGGAGGCAATGGAAAACCACTTCTGAAAAATCTTGCCAACAAAACTGCAGGAATTTATCCAGTCAGTCTCTGAGAATTGTACACAATTGAACAGCAACAACTGGAACTGACTCAGTGAAATAATTTAATGGGAAATCTAGCAGGCTTACATTATACTTTCTCTGAAATGCTATGCTTTCAAACTCACTCCTTCTGTTTTACTTCCATAAAACCCTACTAATGTAATATAGGCTCTAAAGACATGTAATGTGTTTTATGATATCATGTGCTTAACTTAAACAATATTATTTTTAAAAAAACCATTGGATTTAAATGCCAAGAATATTGTGCAACATAAAAAGGACCTGACAATTTTCCTAAGACTATATCCATCCACGGGAATAGTGAAATGTTTGTTCAGACAGTATAGTGTCCAATGAGATGTAAGGATTCTGTCACATGATCTCAGGTGCTTCTAGAAAGTATAAAAAATGGAGGATGCTTGATCATGCAATATATCATATATATTCTAGTCAGATTTTTATATCAGATACAGACAGTGCTGAGACTTTTCCCTTCTTCCACGTGAGCAGATTCAAATGTTTTGAGAAATACAAAAAACAAATTTGTAACAACCTTTCAATAACAGAATCGCATGCTAAGAAAAAAGGCATCACAGTCACATTATTTTTGCCCAAAGCATACATACGATACTATTCTATCATATTCTTTCTATTAAATACGCAAACCACACATCGTTCAAGACCATTGTTAAGACTTCTTTTAAGATAAGAGGGAAAATTAACTTTTGACTTTAGGATTTTATGATTAAATATTATCTAATTAGAAAAATGTTGAGGTTAGCTTTAAGGCTGGAATTTTTAAAATATATGATTATTCATATCTGACCATTTATTATTAGGCAAAGCTTTTTTTAACATGCAGAATGTGTGAGGGTGAAAGGGGCACAGGGCACTCTGATTATTCAATCAACCACAAATAGAAGATCTATGAAAGGCAAGTGAGGAAAGAATTGTTAACTAGTAGTTCACAAAACCGTAAGACGTCTGTATATGTAACAAATTACTATGATTATTTCGGACCTCAAAGGTTGTTCCCATCTGGAAGGACATATTGCCACTGTTGAGAAGAGCCTTTGATGGTCAAAAGCTCCTTGTTAAAGACATTCTCATTTTGCTCAATTGGAAGTAGCCATCAAGGGGGGAAATGCACAAAGAGTGAGCTGCTGACGAACTCTGCAACAGACTATTAAATGCACAGAACTCAAGGTGAAGTTAGAAGCATCACTGTGAACCATAAAATATTACATAAGACATGAAAGAATACAAAGAAGACTTATTGGATTTTAAAATCCCAATTAAAGGGAATCACCTTCTTGGTAAACTTGTATAGGACTACCAAACTTATGGTACTCCTTTTATTGTGAACTTTAAATAGCTCCCATCTCAGCAAGAGATGACTTCAGTATTTCATTGACCAGGCTTGGTAAGAAAACAACATTCTGAGAGAAACTGGAGGCTCAAAAATGTGAAAAATAAAAACAAATACTGCTAAAAGGCAGTGGGGTTTTCTCTCTATATATATAGAAGTGGCTTGTCCTTTCAGTATTGGTATGAGTGTTTGTGTGTTTATTTGTTTACACATACACCTATAGACAGATCTATATATCAGTGTATAGATATAAATATATATGTATAGTGTGTGGGTGTGTGTATATACACACACGTACACATTGCATATATACACATAAAATATATATCTCTACCTACCTACCTACCTACCTACCTACCTACCTACCTACCTACCTACCTACCTACCTACCTACCTACCTACCTACCATCTGTCTATAGCGAGAGAGAAATAGAGGAAAAAAGAGAGGCAGAATATATGTATGAGTGTGTAAGTGTGTGTATTAGTGTCCCAAGTGTACACAGCATTGAGTTCTCCTTCCAATTTCATTGTTATTCTATTTTTTTCATTCATAGCTTGCCGTAAACCATCTTCATCTGAGCAGAATATCTTGTAATCTTTGCTATCATCAAAGCATTGTGGTTGAAAATAAACAAACACTGTCATTTAAGGTGAACACATTGGAAGGTTTAATTCATTATGGTTTGTAAAATAAAACCATACTACTTAAGCAGATTGCAACACCTACCATTCAAGATTTGGGCCTGTCCAAAAATAGCTGGGTTGCAATGTATTCAACAGTCACCAATTTGTTTCAGAACACCCTTCCAAGAATTGACAATTACACCACAAACTTTAAACAAATGGATTAATTTTGGAATGCTATGAGAAATTCTCTTCTTTTAAGAAGCCTCCTTTAAGATCTATTGAATTTTTTTTTGTTCATACTCTACCCTGAAGCTTAATTGATTGTGATCATGACTGAAAAGGCTTTGTGGGCCATACCCACATTTTGAAATATCACACCTGGTCACATGTTCCCCTCCTCCCCTCACTCTGTTTTTCACTCAGATTATTCATATTTTGTCAGGCCCTTCTTTCAATGGATAGATGATGTTGTATTTGTCCATACGTTCTTATTTTTTAAATAATGCAGCTTTATTTGAATTTGTAAATTGACCCATCTTTTAAAAGTTTATTACAGTATAAAATACAAATAAAACCAGAGTTGATGAGGAAATAGGGAAAATAAAGCAGAAAAGAAGAATGCAAGCTAAAAAAGAAAGGACAATAAAGAGTAATTTCAAACTTTCTTTGCCACAGCACAGGGGTGAAATCCAGCAGGTTGTGGACAACTATTAGCAGAAACTTTGAGTAGTTCAGAGAACCAGTAAATGCCACCTCTGACTGGCCCCAGAGTGGGGTGGGAATAGAAGTTTTGCAATATCCTTTTCCTGGAGTGGGGTAGGAATGGAGATTTTGCAGTATCCTTCCCCTGCCATGCCCACCAAGCCATGCCCACCAAGTCATGCCTACCAAGTCACAGAACCGGTAATAAAAATAAATAAATTTCACCACTGGCACAGCAGAATACCAAATGCAATTACAACTTCAGTTTTGTTGCCTTATGTATTTAGTGAGTACTAGCCATTTCTATTACTACAAAATTAATCACGAAAATCTAAAATCAAAGTTTAATTTTTAATGTTTCTAGCATAAAATCCAGAAGCAGTTTCCAAGTGGAAACAAAAGTTTTCTTTAATTAAAGCAGTCAACTTCATTACTTTTTCCATTCTTCTATTGTGGGATTAACATGTTTTTCCATACTTGCTAATATAGGATTCTTGCCACAATCAACAGATATAATAACAAAGTTCCATTTTTTTTTCATGTTCTTTATTCAAGATATCTAAAAGAAAATCTTCTGGTTTTAGTTTTATATTTGCTTTAAGAATCTTTTGAATTAAAAGAAAAAAAGAGTCAGTGGGACAACTTACCTTCAGAAGTAATGAATGCTCCAACACTGGAAGTCTTTGGGAAGAGATTGGACAACCATTTATCTGAAATGGCATAAGGTTTCCTGCCTGAGCAGGGTGTTGGACTAGAAGACCTCCAAGGTCCCTTCCAATTCTTTTGTAGTGTCATATTATTTTGTTATATGTGGCCCTGTAAATTAATCTGTTTTAAGTATGATGCTTAAATGCCTTGGGACAATATAAGTCTGAAAATAAGTATGTCATTACATAAGTGACTTGAAAATGGCATAATTTAATGGCTTCATTCTATAGACTCCTTGATAAAAATAAACAAACTCTTGATACCTTAACTATCAAAGATAGTGGTTCTCATGTTTAAGAGGAAACACAACATAATTTACCATTAACTTCTATTAAAACAGATTTTCAAGATCTGCCAGATCTTGCTGTATCCACAGATTGAAGAGCTCCAAGATTCAACAGCTCTGCTCCTCTTTGACTAGAGGAACATCTGTCTTCCTCTAGTCAAAGAGGAGCAGAGCTGTTGAATCTCAGAGCTCTTCAATCTGTGGATACAGCAAGATCTGGCAGATCTTGAAAATTTATGCATACAGAAGGAAAAACCAAAACACTCATGACATGGTTTCTTTTTTTTTAAAGGTATGTGTTTTTAAAAGTTTCATATAAAAAGAGTTACTTTTTCCTTTTTTTAGAAAAGCTGACATTAAAGAAATTTACAGTTAATACGTCTTCATTAATTACATGTTCACAGTTTCACTGTTCATTGAGCTCTTCCTTCAAAGGCCAAAAGTAATGCTCAACTTAGAGCTTGGATTATTCTGTAACAGATGAAGTTTGGGAAATCTGTTATTTTTAACCTGACTGAAATGTATTTCTACTTGGCATAGCAAAAATGAGGGCTAGGGGACATCTGTTCAGGGTTACATACAGTGCTAATTGTGTGTTACTCTGGATATTGCAGGCCAGAAATGAAAAAAAGAAATTTTAAATTCATGATTTGAAGGGTACTTTGCTAGAAATCATGCAAACTCATAAAAGGCAAAATACAAATAGTTCTCAACTTGGGACCACAATTGAGCCCCAAATTTATGTTGCTAAATGAGACATTAAGTGAATTTTGCTCTATTTTATGATCTTTCTTAACATTGTTATTAAGTGAATCCTTGCAGTTGTTAAGTTAGTAGCAAATTTGAATTCAGCTTCCCCACTGATTTTGTTTGTCAGAAGGTTGCAAAAGGTGATTACAGGGCTCCAGGACACATCATAAATATGAGTCAGTTGCCAAGCATCTGAAATTTGGTCACATGATCATGGGGATGCTGCAATGGTCATAAGTAGGAAAAATTGTCATGTCACTTTTTCAGGACTTTGTAACTTCAAACCAGCACTAAATTGAACTATTGTAAGTCGTGGACTACCTGTATTCACAAAATTATTAAATTGGACATGGGTTTAAAAAAGACTTGGCATCTTTTATCCCTTTTGCCAAGTGGAAAACCAATAGGTATCTTACAATAATAATACAATAGCAGATTTGGAAGGGACCTTGAAGGTCTTCTAGTCCAACTCCCTGCCTAGGGAGTCACCAACTTTATAATCAGTCACCAAGTTTATAATCTGGAGGGGCAATTCGTTTCTTATATATAACTTTATAATCTGGAGGGGCAATCCCCAATTTATAAGATTGGGTAGCATCATCCAGTGTTTTCTGTGCCACCGGCCAAAATGACGCCATCTTATTACTCCAATCTAAGAGAGAGAGAACGGTAGGAGTCTCATGAGGCAATTCGGGAATAGGCATAAAGTCCTGACCATAGATCAGGGATAAAGGGAGTCATACCGGTGCTGCTATGAACGGAATTGTTATATGCCACCTCAGCATGGGTTAACAGGTCAGCCCAATCGTCTTGTTGGTAATTAATGAAACATCGCAGATATTGCTCTAAAACGGAATTAGCCCTTTCACAAGCTCCGTTCGTCTGAGGGTGGTGGGAGGAGCTTAATCCCTGGGAGGAGCCAATCATCTTCAAGAATTCCTTCCAAAATCGAGAAGTGAGCTGAACTCATCTATCAGAAATAATACGTCGAGGAACTCCGTGTAGTCGATAAATGTGATTCAGGAACAGTTTTGCTAAGGCCTTAGCCGATGGGATTCCAGAGCACGGAACAAAATGAACTTGTTTCGAAAATAGATCAGTAACTACCCATATGACAGTGAAACCACGGCTATTTGGAAGATCCACAATGAAGTCCATAGATATCTCCTTCCAACGAGACTCCGGACGCGCTACAGACTGGAGGAGACCTTGAGGTCAGAGAGTTCTTTATGCAGGCATGCTGGCTTCTTTTGGGAGCTGTTATTTTTTTCTTCATTGGTATTGTGCTAGACTGGGCTTTTATAATCTCATTTTTCAAAATTTCCCAAGCTTCTTGAGTTGTTTTCCCCTTGAGGATTCTCAGCCATGGAATGCTTCCCAAGCTCTCTCTAAGTTTATTGAAATTAGCTCTCTTAAAGTCCAATATTCTAGTTTGACTTTGTTCTACTACTTTTGTTTGCATAAAGTTGAATTCCAGTATTTTATGATCGCTTGCCCCCAAAGTTCCTGTAATGTCTACACCTTCTATCATTTCTTCTCTGTTAATGATAATTAAGTCCAATATGGCTGATCCCCTTGTTCCCTTTTCTTTCTTTTGGGAAACAAAGTTGTCTGCTAGGTTTGTTAGGAACCTGTTGGATCTTCCACTTGGTGCAGAGTTTGTTTTCCAGTTGATGTCAGGGTAGTTAAAATCCCTCATTACTATTGTAGTGTGCTTCCTACATACCTTAGTTAGCTGGTTAGCAAAAAGTTCACCCACTTCCTCTGCTTGATTGGGTGGCCTGTAATATAGACCTATGGCAATGTCATTTCCCCCCTCCCCCCAACCTTTAATATTGACCCAAATACATTCAAGATAGTTCTCATCATTGTTGTGCTCTATTTCTGTAGAGATGTAATTATTTCTTATATATAGTGCAACTCCACCTCCTCTTTTATTTGGTGTATTTCTTTTAAATAATTTAAATCCTTCAAGCTGTATGTTCCATTTGTGGGTTTTATCTTCTTGGAATTCCTTTATGTTTGAGAGCTATACTATAGGAAGGAAGTTCAGCAGTGGTGGGTTCTGGTAGAGGTTACTGCTGGTTTGCTCAGGGACACTTCACCTGCCTGTGCGCACTTGATGCGTGCTGTGCACACATGTACAGTACAACTAAAATTGCTCTGCGCATGCGCAGAAGCAAAAAACAAGATGGTGGTGCCGAAGGTACCACCAGGAGAACCAGTTTGAGGGTGTGGCAGGCCTGGGTCACTGCCGGTTACAATGACTCAGGCCGCCAAGCTTCTACCGGTTTGGCCGTACCAGTCTGAACCGGTAGGAACCCCACCACTGAAGTTCAGCAGGAAAAAATATTTTTATTGAAAATCTGTGAACACTGTTAGAAAACAACCTTTTACACTCGAAATATTAGCATCATTTTCAGAAAGAATATGCCAGGAGGCAAAATAGATCAGGAAACAAAACTAGATGTTACCTCTCTTTATTCATTTTGGCTTTGATGAAGATGTTTCACAATGGCTACATGAGACTGGATTAGATGTGTTCTGTATCAACCTAGAAGCAGATTTCCTAGGTTTTCAAAAGATATTTTATCATGCTTCCCAAGCACAGAACGAATGACATATACTTAAGAATATCTTTGACACCTACTAATCTTCCTTCCTTCCTTCCTTCCTTCTTTCCTTTTTTCTTCCTTTCTTCCTTTCTTTTTCCCTCCCCTCCCTCCCTCCCTTCCAATAAAATCTCTTGGGAAGAAAAAGATAATATTCCAATCTGTATCCATCCTCACAGAATTTGCTATATAGGACATTGGCGCATCTTAGGGGACAGGAAATTGCCTGATATCAGATCACACCTATTAAGGTCCATCTGTTTATTTATTCAATCCAGCTTTGCACAAAAATGTGCTCTAGGGAACTCGTGACAATAAAATGAATGCAAAGTTAACCATTGTCGTAAATATATGTCACCAAATAAATCCAGAGCAGATAACAACACATCAATAAAATAAACCCATAAAAATAAAGGGCAGTTGAAATGAGAACAAAGAGAAAACATAACATAGTGACAAATGAAGGGAATCAGCTAATCAAGTCAAAAATCTATCTTAATCGAAAGCTGTTTATTTATTGCTATAAAGTTGTAAGAATATGGTCAGTCCTTTTGGAGAGAAGCCATTAACATCTGTTTTATTTATGGGAAAGATTGATAATTTAATAACGGTTGGATTAGTTTATATAGAAAATGGTATTTACTAGGAACTATAAAAAAATTACAAGGAACTGTGAGTTTATGGTACACATAAATGTAGACTGTCCCTAGACTTTATTTTTGACAGTCTTTACATCCATGCTATGTACACATTCAAGCCTCAACAGTTCCATGAAAAAGCTGTTGCATCCCACAATCAAACACATGATATTGATAGTTTACATTTGCTAAGAACATATCACTTAAATGACTGCTGGATAGATCAGCTGATTTGAAGAGCAAGCATTCTGCAAGCACAAAATGTGTTAGATGGTATGTGATCAGTGGTGGGATTCAGTCAGTTCAGACCTGTTTGGGTGAACTGGTTGTTAAAATTCTCTCTGTGTCTCTCTATCTCTGTCTCTGTCTCTGTCTCCCCCACCCTCTGTGTGTGTGTGTGTGTGTGTGTGTGTGTGCGCGCGTGCGTGCACGTGTCTTGGGTTGGATAAGCTGAATGTCAATGGCCGGTTTCATCCAAAGGAGTTTTTGTTTTGGGTGGATTTCCTAGCCTTAGAAGGAGAGAGGGGAGGAGGAGAGAGGGATAGATAGATAGATAGATAGATAGATAGATAGATAGATAGATAGATAGATAGAGAGAGAGAGAGAGAGAGAGAGAGAGAGAGAGAGAGAAGAAAGAAAAACAGAAGGAGAAAGAAAGAAGACACTAAAGGAAAGAGACAAAAAAAAGGAAAGAAAGGGGGGAGGTAGGGGAAAGTGAATGACATATAGTTGCATTGATGGATAGATAGATACATGAAGGGAGGGAGGAAGAAAGAGAGAGAGCGAGAAAAGGAGAGGAAGGAAGGATTGCAATCCCTGGCACTAGATGTTACTACAGAAGATGCTTTGAAACAGCACAGTAATCTAGGGCTGAAAGCAATCTCGAAGGTCATCTAATCCAATACCCTGCTCCAGCAGGAAACCTTATATTGCCTGGATTATTTTGGTGCCTCTAACAGAGAGGAAAATTGCCAGAAAGGAGAAGAAGTTTACTAGGACAAGGCTGCCATGCAGAGGAAAGCAGAGATAGCCCTTGGATTATGACCACAATTGAGCCCAAAATTTTGGTTGCTAAACAAGAGTTTTGTTAAGTGAGTTTCACCACATTTTACTAAATCTATAACATGTCCTGGCTCTAACAGTCATGTTCAGGCTAGGAAAGAAAATCTGAAGGTGTGTGTGATGTTCTAATGTACACAATTTATAGTTAAAAAATGTGTGGCAGAAAGTTGACTCTGGGTGAGTTTTTCCAAATGCAGTAAATGAGGTTGAATGTGTATAGTTTTAGAAGAGCTCTGTGTGTATGCATGTGTCGGTGTGTATGTCTACATACACATTCAGTACATGTATCTTTTTCTGTGCCTAAACTCACTCTATACTGTATATTATATACGTACACATCAGGGGTGGTTTCTGGCTACTGCTACCGCCATTTGGGTCAAGGACACATCGTGCCTGCATGCATAATACTAAAAAATGCTACTGCAAATGCGCAGAAGCCAAAAACAAGATGGTGGCCCCTACGGCACTGCTGAGAGACCCAGGCCTGGGACATGGCAGGCCTGGGTTGATGCCAGCTCCAGCGACACAGGCTGCCAAGTTACTACTAGCTCGGCCAAACCAGTCCGAATTGGTAGGAACCAGTGGTGGGTTTCTGCAGGCTCATACCTACTCGCGAGAGCCGGTTGGTGAAATTTAGAGAACCGGTGAGAGGGAGTTCCACCGGCGTACCTGGAAGTAAATCTGGCCCGCCGCTGCCAGTGACCCAACGGGAAGGAAAGGAAAGGAAAGGAAGGAAGGAAGGAAGGAAAGAAAGAAAGAAAGAAAGAAAGAAAGAAAGAAAGAAAGAAAGAAAGAATGAATTTATCATCACAATTAAGTCCAAAATTTTGGTTGCTAAGCAAGAGCGTTGTTAAATGAGTTTCACCACATTTTAAAAGGTGGCCACTCCCACCCTGTCACATGACTGCCAAGCCACGCCCACAAAGTAGGCCACACCCACAGAGTAGGTTCTAAAAAATTTGAAACCCACCACTGGTAGGAACCCACCACTGCTACACATGTGGCATATATACATAGGATTAAATAGTGTATTTTGGATGCTCAGTAGTAGTAAATAAATAGGGAAATTGTATCTCGTTGAGGCCTTTGAGGGAAGGAGAGGCCAGGCAAGGCACCCCTTGATGTGAGTGATGCCAAGTTGGCCACACCCATCCATTTACATGACCACCCAGCCACACCCACCCAGTCACATGCCCACCCAGTCACATGATCACCCAGCCACGCCCACCTAATGACATCCACAGAACCGGTTGTTAAAAAAATGGAATCCCACCATTGTATATGATCACACATTTCATTGTTTAGAAAAGAAACAAAGCAATATCATTTGGCTGTAACAAATGTTCCTTTCAGCAAAATATCTATTTTTTAGCATTTAGCATTGGATTTTGTGTCAGGAACAGTGTTAAGTGGGGGGAAAAATAAGCTAATAATGTACTGAAATCTTAGCTTCCAAATCATTGCTTCTTATTTAAAAAAAATAAAAAATTAAACAGCGAGAAACCTTCTTTCAAAACCTACAGCAGGGATTTAAAGATTTCGGAGTTTAAAAGGAAGGCTAATTAGTTTCAAATCTTGCAATTAGCACCACTGTGGAAATGCAGCCATGTGGGAGCTGAGCAAACAACATTAATATTAACACTACAATAAAAATAACATCTGAACTAGTCAGAGTTTAGATCAATGGCACTTGGAATTGATAAATAATGAATTGCTACAGGAAATGATTTGTGAGAAGGAGAAAAAAATGAATCCACAAAGGATACCAAAAAAAAGGAAAGCTCAAATCTAATCCTGAAGTATGAGCAAAAAGACCCTCACAGTTTGAACAGATTGGAGCTGAGATGTTATGTGCTAACAGATTAGCTGCAGTTAATTTTTTTTCTTGGGCGGTTTCTGATCTTTAGATTCTTCTCTGCCTTTTAACCCTGCTATCTGTTGATAGCCTAATACTGCTTAGTTGCCGACCCTGAGAACGATTTTTGAAATCATTCTGCTTTCTTTGATTAACTATTGCTGTTGTGGAATACCATAAATACTATTGCTAGATGGTTCCTTTGTATCTGTTAGCCACAAAAAAGCCAACCCTACAAATAGGATATGGTTACAGATACACCTTGACTTATGACCGGTTTGCTTAGGGACCATTTGAAGTTTTGATAACCTGATCCCAAAGCTCTGCTGGTCACTCCCCATCCTCCCTTGATATCAGGTGCTCACCAGCCAGCCTGCATTTACGGGTATTGTATCATACTGCAGCCACATGAGTTCATTTTGCAATATTTTTGCCAAAACTGGGAATTTTCTTCTCGTTTTTGCCAAATCCAACTGCATAGCAAATAATGGATTCATTTAACAACCTCAGCGGTTAACGGCTGTTTCAAAAAAGGTCATTAAATCAGGCCAGTCACATGGGTAACCTTTTTTACAATCATCACGACTTGCAACAATAATGGGCAGGTTCCTAAAGATCAAGGGCTACTTGTAACCTCCTAATTCTGATTCACAATCAAGGAAGGAAATCTCATGGCATTTTCTTCCCTTCTGCCAAAATTCTCTTCCTAAGGCAATTTTATTAGATCAGGCCACATGAGGCTGCCCACTATGGATATGCAAATCACTGATGGCTGCTTGAGCCCAGCTGGCTCTATATATGCAGGTACAGCATTTATGCAGGATTGCCAGGAATCCAGAGAGACCCTGCAGGAACATATTTATTATTATTTACAGAATAACAGAGTTGGAAGGGTCCATGGAAGTCTTCCCCTGCACAATCAGGAAATCCAATGCCCGTCCAGATAAATGATTGTCCAGGTGCTTCTTAAAAGCCTCCAGTGATGCAGCACCTGCAGCTTCTGAAGGCAAGCCGTTCCAGTAGTTAATTGTTCTCACTGTTAAGAATATTCTCCTTAATTCTAGGTTGCTTCTCTACCTTGATTAGTTTCTACCCATTGCTTCTTGTCTTGCACTGGGGTGGTTTGCAAAATAGCTTGGCTCCATCTTCTTTGTAGCAGCCCCTCAATTATTGGAACACTGCTATCATGCCACACCTAGTTCTTCTTTTCACTAAACTAGACATGGCCAATTCCAGAAACCTTCCTTTATATGTTTTAATCTCCAATTCACTAATCGTCTTCTCTGCTCTTCTCAGTACTCTTTCTAGAGTCTCACTATCTTTTTTACTTGTTTATAACATTGCCTGCCTGCCTGCCTGCCTGCCTGCCTGCCTGCCTGCCTGCCTGCCTGCCTGCCTGCCTGCCTGCCTGCCTGCCTGCCTGCCTGCCTGCCTGCCTGCCTGCCTGCCTGCCTATCTATCTATCTATCTATCTATCTATCTATCTATCTATCTATCTATCTATCTATCTATCTATCTATCTATCTATCTATCTATCTATCTATCTATCTATCTTCATACCCACCCACCCACCCACCCATCCATTCATCCACCTATCATTAAATGTATTTTCTGCCCATCTCACTGTGGGGATACTCTGGGTGCCTTACAACAATAGATTTAAAATTATAATATATATAATTGTTTCACAACACCCTGTTAGAGCCCCATTAAGGGAGGAGACATACTGTTTCCTTTTCTGCCTTTTGGCTCATCACCTAGACAGAAAGCCATGAGTTCCGTTGTGTTAATTTTTTTAATATGTGTGTTAGTTTTATGAGCTGATCAATAAATAAATCAGAGAGACTAGGATAGATCTATTTCGAGCTTTTTAGCTCTCATCAGCTAATCATACTCTTTACTGGGATTCGAACCAGGGCTGTATTGCGTATCAGGCAGGAGCCTTTTAAACCATTCAGCCAGCCTGGCTCTCTCAATTGCATCAGCTGAGACAGGAGGGTTAATATCTATAATTGTTTCATATATATATGTTATGTTTTTGAGCTGATCAATAAATTCATGGCTTTCTGTCTAGATGGTCTCTGGGGATGAGCCAAAAGGCAGAAAAGGAAAAGCAGTATGCTTCCTCCCTTAATTGGGGCCCTAACAGGGTGTTGTGGAAACAATTTATATATATATATATTCATTTCGGGCTTATTAGCCCTCTTCAGCTGGCCATACTCCTTCTACTGGGATTTGAATATCAGTAGAAGGAGTATGGCCAGCTGAGGAGGGCTAATCCCAGTAGAAGGAGTATGGCCAGCTGAAGAGGGCTAATAAGCCCGAAATGGATCCATCCTGGTCTCTTACAATTTATTTATTAATCAGCCCTTAAAAACCTAACACATATCTAAAAAAAATTCACACAACAGTAATCTCATGGCTCTCTGCCCAGATGGTCTCTGGGTTGAGCCGAAAGGCAGAGAAGGAAGACAGTTTGTCTCCTCCCTTAACGGGGTCCCAACAGGAGTTGTGAAAATATTCTCTCATATATATATATATATATATATATATATATATATATATATATATATATATATATATATATATATATATATATATATATATATATATATATATATATATATATATATATATATATATATATATATATATATATATATATAGGTTCTGGTTTATTCGGGTCTTTTCCCGTGTAATCAGGCTAGGGCCTTTTTTTCCGGGTCTTTTCCCGTGTAATCAGGCTAGGGCCGTTGTTTTCTTGCGAGAAAGAAAACTCGCAAGAAAACAAAGGCCCTAGCCTGATGATGATGGGTGTGATCCCATCGAAACATTGCAAAAACACCTTTAATTTTACATGGGAAAAGACCCAAGTAAACCAGAACCTACATACCTATACCCGTGAAAATCTACGAATATATATATATATATATATATATATATATATGTATGTATGTATGTATGTATGTATGTATGTATGTATGTATGTATGTATACATACATACATACATACATACATACATACATACATACATACATATATATATATATATATATATATGTAATTGTTTCACAACAACCTGTTATTATTAGTCCCCAATTAAGGGAGGAGACATACTGTTTCCTTTCCTGCCTTTCGGCTCATCACCAGAGACCATGCAGACAGCAAGCCAAGAATTACGTTGTATAATTTTTTTTAGATATATGTGTTAGTTTTATTGATCAGCTCATAAAACTAACACACATACACACACACACACACACACACACACACACACACATATATGCAATAATAAAACATGAAATGGTAAATATAAATAATGAAAGTACAACAATATGAATTAGAAGATGGCTGGGAAGGCTGCAGGATATATATAGGGAAAGGTGAGGTCTGTTATTAATCTAATAGTCACCTCCTGTGTGCTACTTCCCCAAGGGTACCACAGCCCAAACAGTTCTTGCAGAAGAACAGGAAGCAGACCTGGAGCAGACATCACCCAGGAAGGCAGGTTGTTCCAGAGAGGGAAGATAGGTGTCTGCAAATATGTGTAAAGGTAAAGGTTCCCCTCACATATGTGTGTTAGTTGTTCTAGACTCTAGGATGGGTGCGCATATCCATTTAATGTTCCAGAAAGCCATTAAAATAACCCAGATTTCCATATGTATAGTATAGTATAGTATAGTATAGTATAGTATAGTATAGTATAGTATAGTATAGTATAGTATAGTATAGTATAGTATAGTATAGTATAGTATAGTATAGTATAGTATAGTATAGTATAGTATAGTATAGTAGTGGGTTTTTGGGTAAATTTTAGTTCTGATTATGGATTTTAAATATGAGATAATGAATTTGGGTATTGAGTGCCATCCAGTGACACTGAGACAATCATCTACCATATGGCTCATACCATGGATGAGCACTGAATCATGCTCTTTTAAAAAGGATGATATCACAGTCTTGGACATTTTAATGTTCCAGGATATGTGCTTCAAGGGATGAGAGAGATGGAAGAAGATTAAAATGAGGAAAAGAGAAGAAAAAATTATCTGCTGCATATGATCTCACGTTCATTGGGAAGCTCACGCCAAATACTCCTCTCCCAAAGCAAACCAGAGTAGCAGGTATATATTTCTTTTTTCCCGTCTTAAGTGAAATCAAATGCCCAAATTTTCACAAGTTTATCTTTAATCTCTTGCATAACAGCACATGGCAGATTGCCCACTGCATTTTTTATAGTGGTATGCTGACTCAGGCAACCAGGATTATCATCACATACAGAACTGGGTATGTGTAAGATTTATTTGTGGATGGAACAAAAATGTTTGGGGATGATAATGACGATCCTATTTGTTATTCCTTTATTTTTTTGTGTACTGTGGCTATTTCCTTCAATTATTATCAGTGATAATTGCTCTATGAAATCACCCCATCAAGAGCAGGAAACCCGTGGCTTGTGGGCCTGATTCAACTCTCCAATACCCAGCAAACTCTGGAGGCAAAATAGACAGATTTTGATCAGGCCATTCCAAAGAAGCCACAATGTTAACAGGAACAAAAGATGTCTGCAAAAGAAACTGCTTTGGTCCACGATATGGCCCAAAACCCATCAGTCTAGGGACCTTCCCCCACCCATTAATACATGGGTGGGGGAAGGGGTGAAATCAACTTACCTTTGCTACCGGTTCACAAATGTGAGTGTACTTGCCCGCTTCAAATGCACACTTTTCTCACATGCTTTACTCTCATATGCCGTCTCCACGCAGGCACAGAGCATAAAAAACAAGACTTGATGACATCCAGGGGTGGGTGGAGCTCCCATTGCCACTACTACTAGTTCGCCCATGGATAGAAGTGGCTGAATTGCACTACTGGGTGTGTGTGTGGGGGGGGGGGGGTGTCTTTAGGGTGATTACTGAAGTGGAATCAAAAATAGTTTGACTACTGTAACGCTCTCTACATGGGGCTCCCCTTGAGGTGCACCCGAAGGCTGCAGCTGGTCCAGAATGTGGCCGCGCGGGCAGTTTTGGGAATTACTAGATACTCCCACGTAACACCGCTCCTGCGCGAGCTGCACTGGCTGCCTGTGGCCTTTTGGGTGCGTTTCAAGGTGTTGGTCATCATCTTTGGTCATCATCTTTAAAGTGCTCCATGGCACAGGACCTAGTTATTTGTGGGATCGTATCCTGCCCCATAAATCCCTGCAGCCGATTCGCTCCCATAGAGAGGGACTTCTCTGGGTGCCGTCCACTAGGCAATGCCAGCGGGCGACGCCCAGGGGAAGGGCCTTCTCTGTGATGGGCCCGACCCTTTGGAAGGACCTACCCCCTGATATCAGAACTACCATGGACCTCCGCTCTTTCCGCCAGAAACTTAAAACTCATCTGTTTCATCAAGCCGGCTTGGCCTAATTTATGCTTCTCGCCCCAGTCTGTAATTTAAATTGTTTTATTCCGTTTTAATGGGTTCAGTTTTTAACTTTTATAAATTTGTGCAGGGTTATTTAATTCGTTTTTAATTTTGTATGTATTGTCATGTTTTTAGTAGTTTTAATTTTTTCCTGTACACCACCCCAAGTCCCCTTGGGGAGAGGGGGCGGTCTAGAAATCCAATAATAATAATAATAATAATAATAATAATAATAATAATAATAATAATAATAATAATGATGATGATGATGATGATGATGATGATGATGATGATGATGATGATGATGATGATGATGATGATGATAATAATAATAATAATAATAATAATAATAATAATAATAATAATAATAATAATAATAATAATAATAGAAACCAGCAACAACCCAACCCGATCTTCTATTTAAAATACCACAGAGCAGTGGAAAAGCAACATTTAAAAGCAGAATTCGGAGGAATGCCCATCTTTTAGAGCAGGGGTCCCCAACCTTGGCAACTTTGAGCCTGGAGGAGTTCAGCTCTCAGACTGGCTGGGGAATTCTGGAACTTGAAGATGTTGAAGAGGCTTAAAGTTGCCAAGGTTGGAGACCCCTGTTTTAGAGGCTCTGATGCTGAAACAATTGTTAGTTTTGAAGAAGAAAGGTAATTGGCTGGGGATCTAATGACATTGGTGGACCAGACTGCAAAAAACAGATGAGAAGACCAGAACCATAATTGAATGGAATGAGCTGTGGCATTTCCCACTTTCTTTCCTCTTTACTTTTTTGCTGCCCCTTTACTTAGCGTGCTAAAAAAAAAAAAAGTGAGAGACATCTTACTAAAGGCCTTAACAGCTTACAATGAGGTTGAGCCTGTTTGGAATTAGTCACAAGCTGCTGCCCTTCCTTTTGCTGGCCGTGTTAATGCTTCCATCACTTCATACATAAGTTAGGCTAATATTTCCTGGCATGACTAATCATGTGGATCATCTTCCAATCTAATGTCTTCCAGGAATGTCAGGAAGGCTATTCCCAGAATTCCTAGACAGATTGGCCAACTGCTTTATAGTTACAAGGTGTCTGCTGCCCCATCTTTCAGGATATAAAGAAGACTTTATACAACCCATCGTCACAATTGAGAGTATTGTAGTAGAAGCAGGATATCTATCTTACTGTGTTCCCAATGATATCAACAGATACATGGTGGGATACAGGCCCACATTAATTTGGATCAGCGTCACGTTCTCTCCTTCACTTAGCCTCTCTCTTAGGAAAAATTAACTTCAGAGATCAACAGAAGACACAATATTTGTCGCTCAGGGTTGCACTGTGGAGCTTTGGAGCTCTTTGAGCTTGGTTCTTTTTGTGAAAATATCTCAGTAACCTAACTAGGTGTTATCATCGGTGATGGAGGGAAGGAGATTTTTCCTCAAAATTCAGATATGAAATATACAGTGTTTTCTGCACCAGAGTATAAGATGCACTGACATTTTCCAGAGTATAAGACGCACCGAAATTTTGAAGAGATAAATTTAAAAAAAAAGTTTTTGCACTCTGCGGATCTCCCAAACTCCCTGCATTTCTCATTTTTTTTGTGAAAAATCAGGCATGCAGAAAATTTGAGAAGCCTGCAAAATGCTCCTAGGGGCTGGGGGGACAAAAAGGAGCAAGAAATATCCTGTTTTTCATGAAGATGGGCCCTTCTTTAAAAAAAAAGAGAGAGCATGCATAGGCTTTGGGAGTCTTGTAGAGCAGGGGTCCCCAACCTTTTTTGCACCAGGGACCGGTTTAATTTTAAAGAAAATTCTGCGGACCGGCCAGTGTAGAGGTGGAGGGGGGGAGGGGGAACAGGCGGCGCATGCACATGTGGGGGGTGTGAGTCGGCTCACTCACACCTCTAGGGCCCCCAACGGCGTAAGCAGCCGTACTTGCGCTCTCCTGCCCCCGGTTCGCGCTCTGCCCAGGGGGCTGCCCCATCCTCCCTCCTCCTCCTCTCCAGCCCTGCGGCTCAGTTCCTATCAAGCCACGGACCGGCACTGGTCCACGGACCGGGGGTTGGGGACCCCTGTTGTAGAGTGTTCCTGAGGGATGGGAGGGGCAAAAACAAGCAAAAATGGCCCATTTTTCACTTGTTTTTGCCCTCCCCAGCCAATGCCCAAATCTTCCTCCTTTTCGCCAAAGTTTCAATCTTACTCATCTATATTTGGTAATCATGTTATCCTTTCTGGTGGTGGCAGTAACTAACTTAATATTTTCCCCCTTACTGCAGAGGTGGTGTTGAGCAGGTTCTGATCAGTTCTAGAGAACCAGTAGTGGAAATTTTGAGTAATTCAGAGAAACGCTAAATACTATGTCTGACTGGCTCTGCCCTCATCTGTTCTCTCCCTCCCAAATTCCAGCTGATCGGGAGGGAATGGAAATTTTACAATATCCTTCCCCTGCCACACCCACCAAGCTATGCCACACCCATCAAGCCATCCCCACAGAACCGGTAGTAAAAATGTTTGAATCCCACCACTGCCTTACCAGTAGAAATCTTCATAATGAAATGTAAAATGGAAGTTATAGGGGAGAAAAAGGACAGAGTAAAGAATTTAAAAGGTGTCCATGAGAAAATTTAAGAACTTTTTTTTGAAACGAAATAACATGATTTTTTTTTAATCGACACTCAAGAGCTTCAAGTCATTTTCTTGAACATGTTGTTAATAAGCAATCTTGTCTTAGAAACTGTAATGAAGCCACAAAGTATTTTAAGTGGAAATAGGAGATAGGAAGCTATTAGCCAAATGCATTTCATCTTTAGAAGCTTCTTCAGCATCTTAAAAAAAAAGAAGTAATTTGATATACCTGGATTTTAGTTCAAATTCAGGCTGATGTCGATTTATGTAGATAATCTGATAATCCAAATCAGATTTTTTTTTAAAATCCCAGGGTTCATCGAGCAGTTTCTTTCTTTCATTGCAAACATTGATCACCCAGTGACATTTTTCTTTCTGAGCAGCTTGGAAGCATAAAAATGTAAAATATTAATCTTTGTAATATTAAATACAAGAAACAGCTGGTTCATTCTCTTCTCTTCTAGTTTGGTGTTCTTGTTCATTGCTTCTTATTATATTGTTTTCCTACTGTCTGGTGGTGCCTTATGAGTCGCCCACAGGCATTTTGGAGTCAGGCAGCAGCAAATCAAATAAAGCAAATAAATAATAAAAAAGCAGAGAATAATAGAACATGCTTCATAGCATAAATAAAAACACATCTATTCCCAGTTTGGGCTTGACTATTTTTGATAGCAGTTTAGCGTAACCTGGCCTAAGTAATCAAATGGATTTAAAGAAATGAACATCTTCCAACTTTACTCTTCCACAAATGTGTTCAGTGATTTGAGGAATTGTGGGGCTATGGAAGAATGATAAAAATGTAATCTCCAATGGCCTAAAGTAGGAGAAACAGGGCAAACCATGGATAACAGCTAGCCATCTTCTGAATCATCTTCTCTACCCTTTCCTTGTGTCGTGATCATGACTGATGGGCACAGCAAAGATTCAAGGATGAAGTCAGTGTGGTTCCAGGATAATGTGAGCCTCTCCCTTTTAGATAAGCAACATGATATCACATGCACAGGGGGTACGAGCTTGTGGTGCGATGGAGTAATGGAATGTATTTATTACCTTGGGAGATGAGGGGAAGAGTTACTGTCTAGGAAACAATCACACCTCACACTTGTAAAACAGTCATGGAAAGAAACTTTGGAATGACTGTCAGGCCTATCCCAGCTTTGGCCTTTTGGAAAGAATGACTCTCAATTCAAAATATAGCAAAAGGTTTACTTTTATTAAAGACAAGGGATTATAGAATAAGCAAAGCCAGACCTCAATATTTCCATGTAAACCCAGAGCTTTTCCCTTCCCTTCCCCTGGGCTCTCCTCCTTTGTAAATGTCCAATGGTATTTAAACCTGGTGTTTTGCTAACAGGTGCTTCTTCTATTCTGGGTTGGCACCTCTGGTTCCTGTCAACCCTCCCTCCAGTGGTGCATTCCTACTGGTTCGGACTGCTTCAGCTGAACCGGTAGTGGTTTGGCGGCCTGGGTCGCTAGAACTGGCAAGGACCCAGGACTGTCACACCCCCAAACTGGTTCTCCAGGTGCCACCATATGCACCACCATTTTGTTTTTAGTTTCTGCCCATGCACAAAACAATTTTTATTGTACTGCGCATGAGCAGGGGTGACTGCTGGAACTCACCCTGCCCCCCTTCCTATATTCTCTTACTCTTCCCTCCCCACCTTTTAGGGCAGGATGCCATCAAAGGAAAGCAGGGCTAAAGCAATGCAATGTCATACCTGACAGGCTCACCCTAACTGGAAAAGACAGTTGAAAGTTTGGTAGGGAAGTCTGTATCTTCAGACTTGCAAGATTGATTGCAATTGCAGCCCTTCTAGGTAGACCAGACAGGAAGCACAACCAGATGTGCAGGATAGCAGTCTTCCAATATTTGAGGGAGAGCCAGAGAGAGGAGGGGGTCAAGCTATTTTCCAAGGTACCCGAAGGCCAGTCAAGGAATAATGGATGGAAACTGATCAAGGAGAGATTCAACCTAGAAATAATGAGAAATGTTCTGAGAATGAGAACAATCAACCAATGGAACAACTAGCCTTCAGAAGTTGTGGAAGCTTCAATACTAGAAGCTTTCAAGAACAGATTTGACTCCCATCTTTGAGAAATTAATAACATAGTACCTTGCTCAATAGCAGTAACTGTGAAAGGAATCTTGGAGTCCTAGTGGACAATCATTTAAATATGAGCCAGCAGTGTGCAGCAGCTGCCAAAAAAGCCAACACAGTTCTAGGCTGCATAAACAGAGGGATTGAATCAAGATCACGTGAAGTGTTAATACCACTTTATAATGCCTTGGTAAGGCCACACCTGGAATACTGCATTCAGTTTTGGTCACCACGATGTAGAAAAGACATGGAGACTCTGGAAAGAGTGCAGAGAAGAGCAACCAAGATGATTAGGAGATTGGAGGCTAAAACATATGAAGAACGATTGCAGGAACTGGGTATGTCTAATTTAATGAAAAGAAGGACCAGGGGAGACATGATAGCAGTGTTCCGATGTCTCAGAGGGTGCCACAAAGAAGAGGGAGTCAAACTATTCTCCAAGGCACCTGGGGGCAGGACAAGAAGCAATGGGTGGAAAATAATCAAGGAGAGAAGCAACTTAGAACTAAGGAGAAATTTCCTGACAGTTAGAACAATTAACCAGTGGAACAGCTTGCCTCCAGAAGTTGTGAATGCCCCAACCCTGGAAGTCTTTAAGAAGATGTTGGCTAGCCATTTGTCTGAAATGGTATAAGCTTCCTGCCTATGCAGGAGGTTGGACTAGAAGACCTACGAGGTCCCTTCCAACTCTGCTATTGTATTATAGTTCTGGAGGTCTTGACGTATGAATTACCGGTACTCACTACCACTTGAGTAGGGAAGATCAATTAGGGCATATCCTTCCTAAGTTTCTTTTTTATGGCCATTAAATAACTGATAATTTCTTGCCTAATCCTCTCCAAGGCAGTCTCCATTTTTCTCATTCTCCAAGGTCCTATGCATGTTGCATTACAGATGGCAAGATGCTACTGGTGTCTTTTGGACAAAAGGAGCAGAAGCTCCTTTTGGTGAATGCTTTCCCACTGCCTATTAACATCTTGGGAAGGAGAAGGCAGGAAGGTCAAAGGATTTACCTAATCATATTGCTTAACATGCCTTGTAAATATGCAATCAGGTTTGCCATCACTTGGTGTAAAGACAAAGCAGAGAAGGCAGACATTTCTGGGATGGGTTTCAAATAGATGAGGAATAGGGATCAGACACTGGAATATCAAATGTTGGCAGATATTTTTTTGCTTACTCAGATTCTGGCGTGCAGGAGAGGCTTATATTCCATTCAACTATTAAACAGTTTTTATTACAATATATCTAGAGATTTACATCTAAGGTAAAGGTTTCCTTCACACATATGTGCTGGTCATTCCCAACTCTAGAGGGTAGTGCTCATCTCTGTTTCAAAGCTGAAGTGCCAGCGCTGTCCGGGGACATCTCCATGGTCATGTGGCCAGCATGACTAAACGCCGAAGGCACACAGAACACTGTTACCTTTCCACTAAGGGTGATCCCTATTTTTCTACTTGCATTTTTACATGCTTTCGAACTGCTAAGTTGGCAGATGTTGAGACAAGTAAGGGGAGCTCACTCTGTTATGTGGCGCTAGGGATTCAAACCAACAAACTGCCAATCTTTCTAATTGACAAGCTCAGTGTCTTAGCCACTGAGCCACTGCATCCCTTTTACACCTATTCCCATTTAAAAAGAGGGGATCCAGACAGGGAGGGCTGTACACAAATGGGTGTTAGTTTGCCATATTAGATACTACGCTGAATGTCATTTATACTATTGAGAATTCACTTGCACATTTCCCTGAACACAGTGGGTGTATTTGTGGAAGTGAGGAGGGGGGAGTAATGCATGTTAAACTCTAGTTTTAAATAGCATTTCAACTACTGTGCATATGTATTTATTTCCCCACAGGTCCAGATTTTGTAAACAAGAAAAATCTCAGTTAAAACCAACAGAGCATTGCTGGTGTAAAAATGTAAAGAAGGCTCAAAACCATTATTTACCCAGAGATCAAATAGTTTACTTACAAATAATCTCATCCGCTTGGAAGATTCTTTGAAACTCCCAACCAGGTACTAAGTACCCAGCCAGAAGAAATGGCTTGTTTAGAGTCATTGAGCTCTATTGGGTAATTACTTTAATTAGCTCGTTTTTGGGAAACTGCACATTAGCTACATGACAGATCAGAATAGCTGTGGTCTATTGAGTAATTATTTAATTAGGCCATGTTTTAAAAACAGTTTATCACTCATATAATGGACTGGAACTAGCTCCTTCTGGTCTTTTGTGAAAATATTTAATGAGGCCAAATGTACTATCAATTGAGAAAAAGAGAGAGAGAGAGAGAAAATAGAAAGCCAAAAGGACGAAGGAGGCAAAACTATTTTGCAACATAGTAAAAAAAAAAAAAGGATTTAATGCATAAGACAGCAGATGCTTTCTGCACAGGGAGCTCTCAAAGACTTATCAGGCGGCTAAAGATATTTTATTGGCTATAATATGGGCAGGGGAAGGTTGAGAGAAAGTTTTCTATAACCATTCCGTTCACGAGCTGAAGACAAGGAAAGAAAAATTAAAACATAAAGATATCCCCCGTTTTGCTGAATCTTTGCTGATTGTTATGTTCTTAAGGGGAACTGAAGGGGAACTGGCTAATATCCAGGATTGCTGTTTTCTTCAAGTATGTTGGGAAAGTGAACCTGGGATCTAAGATGATCTGGCATCACTCTGATGAGTCAGTCTTAATTAAACCTAGCGATGAAAAGATCAATGTTGAAATATACCCACAAATAAAGCTTGGGGCAAGTAGCAAAAAAAAAAAAAAGTTTTTACTCACTCTATGGAGGAGGACAACCACCAAACAATTTCTTCTCACCCACCCCCCTTTCACACATTATATTGTGCATATAATAGTTTGCCAAATTTCATCTCTGTATAAAATTGTGTGCACATGAATACGAAAATAGCTAGCTAGCTAGAAAGATACATAGCTGAAACCTGGTGATAGATGATAATAGATAGATAGATAGATAGATAGATAGATGGATGGATGGATGGATGGATGGACGGGTAGGTAGGAGGTAGGTAGGGGGAGAGAGAGAGAGAGAGAGAGAGAGAGAAGGATGGATGGATGGATGGATGGATTGGCCAGCAGGCAAGTTTTATTTAGAGATAGAGAGAGAGAGAGATAGAGAGATAGAGAGAGAGAGAGAGAGAGATAGAGAGAGAGAGAGAGAGAGAGAGAGAGAGAGAGAGATCTGGTAGACAGACAGACAGACATAAAGTTTATTAATTAACCCAGTTTGGCTTCCAGGACATAGAGTTTTCTTCCTCCATGACACCTAAAAGCATATGATCAAATTAATAAGCCAATAGTTGCCTTTTCAATAAAAAAAGTCTTCTAATTTTCAAATATTCAGCCTATAGTAGAAGTTCTCAAACTCTTCATTATTTATTAAAATGAAATTGAATCTATGCAATCTTCCCATGAATCAGCAAATGGGCAAGAAACAAATATACTATTGACTTTCAATAATTATATTTTAATCAATACATCATAAAGGTTTGAAAACATTGTGTTCCTCCAGTTGCCCATCACAGTTTGTATAGGTAACATGAGAAGCATATTACAAAGGTATTGAAAAAGTGTATTAGAGCCATCACAACATCTCCATGGTCACACGATAAAAAAATTCAGCACTTGGCAACCGGCTTATATTTACAAATGCAGCATCTTATCTCCATTTGTGACCTTCCCAGCTATCTCTCAACAAACAAATGCCAATGGAGAAAGTTGGATTCAGTTGCAAAATTGAGTGTGGCTCAGTTAACAACTATTTATTACTCAACCCCTGCTTAACAAAGTAAATTCTGCTCCCAATTGTGATCCTAAATTGATGTAAAAAGTTCATGAGATTCCAAGTGGAAACTGATCACTTTGTTTGGGACATGCTTGAATGTATTGAGATAGGATAATGTTTAGCTACCTGGGTCAATATTTTATTTTAGTCTATTCAGATGCTGTTAAGGATAGTTTGTCCTTTTGTTTCAGTATTCTCCCACAAAGCCCATAACTAATATATTTGTGTTGGGGTTCTCTCCCCTCTTTATTTATAGTTTGTTCAGAAAACAGCAGCAAGCCCAGAAATATCATGTTCTTTTTCTTCGGATTGGAGTCTTCATTTCAAATGTATACAATTATTTGGAAGGAAAAACAATCAATGAGCAAAACCCACAATGGAAGCACATAGTTCAGGAGTGACTAAGTATAATAGCATGTTAAATTTAGGGATAGCAAAATGCTTCTGGGAAAATACAATTTATATCTGTCTAAAATAAGCCTATGGCAATTCTGTAAGAAAATGGTGAGCATTAATTGCTTAGAGTGAACGTATTAACCTAATTTCAGGAATTTATCCCAATGCATCATCTTGAGAAAGGCTGTTCTAAGTCATTATATTAGCTGTAAGAGCTGAGGCTGTCAAAATAGAATTAGCAGGTCTTAGGCAAGACAAAAAAATTGAACTTATGACTCCAAATCTCTAGGCAGTAAAAGAATTGCCAATGTTTCCCTTTATTTAAAAAAAAATTGGGACAAAAATAGCTAGGATTTAAATACAGGAATTGCAGGCCTCTGCAAGTTTATTTTTTGTGACATCACAATGCAAACATTTTTATGTACTTGTATCTGACATTAAGACACCACCACAAAAGGGCAGGATTTGCACTGGAATGTTCTGCAACCCATCATCATCATAGTTCATAAAGAACGCCAGTGCTTGGAGCATCTTCACCCTTCCACCTGCCTTTACAAGCATGTAATTGTAGGCACATCTTCAGCAGTGTGCAGCGGCAGCCAAAAAAGACAATAGAGGGATAGAATCAAAATCGGGTGAGGCATTAATACTACTCTATAAAGCCCTAGTAAGAACAGACTTGGAGTACTGTATCCGGTTTTGGTCACCACACTATGAAAAAGATGTGGAGACCCTAGAAAGAGTGCAGAGAAGAGCGACAAAGATGATTAGGGGACTGGAGATTAAAATATATGAAGAACGATTGCAGGAACTGGGCATGGCTAGTCTAGGGAAGAGAAGGCACAGGAGAGACATTATAGCAGTGTTTCAATATTTGAGGGGCTGCCACCGACAGAAGGAAAGATGTCAAGCTATTTTCCAAGGCACCCGAAGGTGAGACAAGGAATAATGGATGGAAACTGATCGAGGAGAGATTCAACCTAGAAATAAGGAGGAACTTTCTGACAGTGAGAACAATCAACCAATGGAACAGCTTGCCCTTGGAATATTGTGGGAGCTTCATCACTTGAGACTTCCAAAAACAGATTGGACTTCCATTTGTCAGAAATGGTGTAGGGTCTCCTGCTTGAGTGTGGGTTTGGCCTAGGTGACTTATAAGGTCCCTTCCAATTATGTTAATCTTTTTATCTGCCTATTTATGGCTTTTATCTTCTCTGCAATATAGCAATTTACCTAATCCTCAACTTACAACCATTTGTTTAGCAATCATTCAAAGTCACAATGGCACCCAGAAAAAAAAAAAGACTTACAATCATTGTTCACACTTACAACCATCTCAGTATCTCCATGATCATGTGATCAAAATTTGGGCAGTTGCCAACTAGTGTGGATAAGTAGAAAAGAGTTACATCCATTCCTGCATTCCAGATCTGATGATGGCCTTCACTGTGTCTGCCTAGCAGTGTGGATATATGCCAGAATCCAACAAGCGATGCAGATAGGAGGCATCTTTTCTGTTTGTCTTTCACAACAAATTGTTTTTGAAGGTATATTGCTTTCTGAATGTGGTTAGACATCTAACAGTTCATAAACATGATGTCTTCTTCATTACATCCCTGTGAAAGATTCTATCATAGAGCGTTAATTTAGTCTAAAGAAGCCAATAGGGCAAAACTTAGATGGAGGATGAAAATGTAAAATAATTGTAGACTCCATCTTGATTCAAAAGGTTAGCCTTGAAGCCCTTTCTGATCTATTGTAACATCACACCGCCATTCAGTCCTTCCTGGAGGGCATCTGAGTCCCTTCTGTGAACATAACGCTGGCAATTTTCCTTTGAACTGAACCAAAAATTATTTATTGAGTCAAATATTTGTCATGCTCTTTTCTCAACAGCTTGCTTTTGTGTGACATGTATTTTCCCCCCTCAAAGGCATGAAACATTGTAAGAAAGAAAAAAAAGGAAGGAGGGGGAAGAGATGGAAAAGAGAGAGAAGGGGTGGGGGGAGAGACCAATTCTCCTGGCTTGAGTTTCTTAATATTCATGAAAGAAGAAAGTGATGTACCTATTTTCTTTGAAGCAGAGAAAGCTTACGCATACCAGGGGAAAGTCTCAAACAAAGAGAAAAAAAACTCAATAATGGAGATATATATTGTGTGTGTGTGCTCGTGCATGTGTGTGTGTGTGTATGCATGAGTGCACATGTGCTTTTGAAATGAGAGGCAGGGATAAGATGAAGAGTATGAAAGAGACAAGGGCAGAGAGAAAGAAGATAACAATGTGTAAAATTAAACTAGGAGAGATTAAAAACTATATTTTATGTAGGCTCTCTTCAAAGAAAGAATAGAAGAAGAGAAATGCTGATGGAATAAGCCCCATCTGAAGTATAGGATAGGATCAACTGAATTAATATACTTTTTTAAAAAATCAAGGAAGTTAAAATGGAATGTCCAACAATACATTCCAATTTCAGATTTCCATAAACGTGTAATATTGTTCACTTATCGAGTTCAATGGGTGAAAAATACCAGGGGAATAGATGGAGGAATAAACATCAATTGAGGATTTAGATAATCAATGGATGGTGCTCAGAGGTACATTCTGTTTCTTCCAGGTCTCCAGAGTCTAGAAAGGCCCAGATTTCATAGTACAATTGTACTTCAGTACTCCTTAATTGGCTCCAGTAGGTGTAATGAGTATTAAAAAGGATGAGTGCTAAGCCAATGATGTGACTTGCAACATGACCTTTTGTTTCAGCTGGGAAGGATTCCTATTTATCCTTTTTCCTTACCCCAGCAAGGACCTTCCCATCATGGCCAACTTCCTATCGATTCTCTGTGACTGTCACCCATTTCCTTTTGCAGTACATCAAATACCAAACAAATGATGAGTACCAGGACAATGTTTTCATGTCAAAATACTTCAAGCACCAAATTCAATGAGTTTTGAAGATGCAGACACTCTAGAAAGAGTGCAGAGAAGAGCAACAAAGATGATTAGGGGACTGGAGACTAAAACATATGAAGAAGAGTTGCAGGACCTGATATGAAAAGGAGGACTAGGGGAGCAATGGGTGGAAACTAATCAAGGAGACAAGCAACTTAGAACGGAGGAGAAATTTCCTGACAGTTAGAACAATTAATCAGTGGAACAGAAGTTGCCTCCAGAAGTTGTGAATACCCCAACACTGGAAGTTTTTAAGAAGATGTTGGATAGCCATTTGATTGAAACGGTATAGTATTTCCTGCCAAAGCAGGGGGTTGGACTAGAAGCCCTCCAAGTCCCTTCCAACTCTATTATTCTATTCTGTTCTTTCCTATAAACTGTGATTGTGCTATGCATTTTCCTGTCAAGACTGAAAAGTACAAGACCATTAAAAAAAGATATGTATTTTGGTGCCAGTTTTCCACATTCACCATGCATTTGTCAGAAGAGACTCCTTAAAAATTGTTGCTAGTTTTTGCGAGCAAGGGACATTATAGGTCATCTAGTCCAACCTCTGGCCCAAGCAGACCATACACCATTTCTGGACTAACTGCAACCTTCGAGTGCACTAGAGCTTTGGTGTAGTTTAAGGACTCAACAATTTTATTTTACTATCGCATAAATGGATCATGGTCACAGCATCAAATCTATAATGTAAATTTTCACGAAAGGCTTTTGATAAAGGCCTATATTGGTAAGTGGATGGGAAAAAAAGGCAAAATAAGTTTAAAGGTCATAAACTTCATTGCAGCTCCCCCCTCCCCCTGCTTGTCAGTTTTACAGGTTTTCACAAACTCTCACTGGAAAAGACTTGCTGCCAAAGCTGCCCTCAGCTCCTCTAATGCTGCCACTGGTGCGATTTGATTACTGAGGACCTGCTTTATATCACGCATGGATTCTGCTTACACACCAGAGCCTGCCAGATGGAATGAAAGCCATCTGGAACTCTGGTTAGTGTTTCGTGATATGGGTTAAAACACACTGAAGTACATCTGCGCTCTCTGTCTCTGTCCACCTCTGCCTATCTCTGCATGCTGCGTAAGTACACATACTCAGCTCTTAATTCTCCAAGGGCAGTTTTTCCACTCTGGGTCTTTCTTGCATCCTTTCTGATGGAACTTTGGGATTTTTTAAAATGGTTTTTCTTTTTTAAAAAAACTGAGGAGGGAATAGAACAGAACAATAGAGTTGGAAGGGACTTTAGAGGTCATCCAGTCCAACTCCCTGCCTAGGCAGAAAACCCTATACCATTTCAGACAAATGGCTATCCAACATCTTCTTAAAGACTTGCAGTGTTGGGGCATTCACAACTTCTGGAGGCAAACTGTACCACTGATTAATTGTTCTAACTGTCAGTTCTAAGTTGCTTCTCTCCTTGATTAGTTTCCACCCATTGCTTCTTGTCCTGCCCTCAGGTGCCTTGGAGAATAGTTTGACTCCCTTTTCTTTGTGGCAACCCCTGAGATATTGGAACACTGCTATCATGTCTCCCCTGGTCTTTCTTTTCATTAAACTAGACATACTCAGTTCCTGCAACTCTTCTTCACATGTTTTAGCCTCCAGTCCTCTAATCATCTTTCTTGCTCTTCTCTGCACTCTTTCTAGAGTCTCCACATCTTTTCTACATTATGGTGACCAAAACTGGATGCAGATATGGCCTTAGCAAGGCGTTATAAAGTGGTATTAACACTTCACTTGATCTTGATTCTATACCTCGTTTATACAGCCTAGAACTGTGTTGGCTTTTTTGGCAGCTGCTGCACACTGCTGGCTCCTGTTGAATGCCATACTTCTGTCAAGAGCACTGGTGCTGCTGGATTTGGACCATAGTTGTCAGGTTAGAGATGGATGACCTTCTAAATAGGTGAGGCAGCAAAACCTGCATCTCCTTCTCTGAGGAATTGGTCCTTATTTTGTGGTGGTTTTCCTCAAGTCTAGGCTCTTCTGTGAGAAGCCCAAGGCTACCAAAGGACAGTAAGTGCCCTTCACTGCTGGGGCTGCTGTTTGCTATTCTTTTAAATACTTAGCTCTTGCAGGCACTGTTTACTGTTTAAATAAGTCTTTTTTTCCACTCTTGGCTCAAATCCTCATGTTTACTTTTAGATTAAGCAGCCTATAAAGAGAAAATACCTTCTCTCTGAGCCCTCTTGGTACAGCTGGCTGATGAAGGAGCAGAAGCAAGGAGCATTTCTTTTTGTTTGCTTGCTAAAATCAAGGAGAGTAGCAATCGCTTCAGAATCTCCAAGCTCTTTCTATTTCTGTACTGTTTTTGTGCGACTGGCTCTAGGTTAGTGGAGCACTTGGCAAAATGCCCTGTAGTGGCACCTTTCCTATATTAGTAGCTTATCCCCAATCAGATTTAATTGGTAGCAGGAGTAGATAACAATGACAAGAGTGATTCAAACAGCAATAAGCCATGAGCTGCCATTTTAATTTCCCACAGCACTCTTAAATGGCATTTTTCCGGAGAATTTGAGGAGGTGCCACAAAGAAGGAGGGGGGAGACTTATTTTCTAAAGCACCAGAAGGCAAGACAAGAAACAATAGATGGAAACTAATCAAGGAAAGAAGCAATTTAGGAAAAACTTCCTAACAGTGAGAACAATTAACCAGTGGAAAAGCTTGCCTTTAGAACTCATGAGTGCTTCATCACTGGAAGTTTTTAAGAAGAGACTGGACAGCCACTTGTCCAAAATGGTAGTATAGGGTCTCCTGCTTGAGCAAGTCGTTGGACTAGAAGAACTCCAAAGTCCCTTCTGGCTCTACTCTGATTGTAATTGTAAATTTTGGAAGTTCAAACAGTTCTTAAAATCTGGTATTGGCTGAAAAGTCAATGGTAGGTCCATTTAAGTCCTTTACCCTATATATGATTTCAACACTCACAGCAAGGTTGGCAAATGTATAAAAACATTCATGTAATGGCCTTTCTAAGAAAAGACAAGAATAGAAAATTATTTTCCCAGCAGGCTGTTTTCCCATAATAGGAGGTTAGGAACAATAGGGGAATCTAAATACAGAGTTTCCTTTTCCTTTTTCATCAGGCTTTTTCTCATCATGGTTATCATAAGAGAGGACAAAATAATGCAAACATTCAGTCAGTATGGCAAGAGAGAGAGAGAGAGAGAGAGAGAGAGAGAGAGAGAGAGAGGGGGGGGGACAAAGAGAGAGAGAGAGACAAAGAAAGAAAGAGAAAGAGAGACAGAGAGAGAGACAAAGAGAGAGAGAGAGAAAGAGAAAGAGAGAGACAGAGAGAGAGACAAAGAGAGAGAGAGTGAGAGAGATAAAGAGAGAGAGAGGAGAGAAAGAGAGAGAGAGAGAGACAAAGAAAGAAAGAGAAAGAAAGAGAGAGAGAGAAAGAGAGAGACAAAGAAAGGAAGAGAAAGAGAGAGACAGAGAGAGAGACAAAGAGAGAGAGAGAGACAGAGAGAGAGACAAAGAAAGAGAGAGAGAGAGAAAGAGAGAGACAAAGAAAGAGAAAGAGAGAGACAGAGAGAGAGACAAAGAGAGAGAGAGAGAGAGAGAGAGACAGAGAGAGACAGAGAGAGAGACAAAGAGAGAGAGAGGGAGAGAAAGAGAGAGAGAGAGAAAGAGAGAGACAGAGAGACAAAGAAAGAAAGAGAAAGAAAGAGAGAGAGAGAGTGAGAGAAAGAGAGAGACAAAGAAAGAAAGAGAGAGAGACAGAGAGAGAGACAAAGAGAGAGAGAGAGAGAGAGAGAGAGAGAAAGAAAGAAAGAGAAAGAGAGAGACAGAGAGAAAGAGAAAGAGAAAGACATAGGAGGAGGGGAGAGAGAGAGAAAGAAAAAAAGGAGAGAGATATGCATGCATCATACAAATTGTAAAATTTATTTGAAGGTGATTTACTTGGTTCTCCCTGAGCTTGGATGTTTTCTTGCAGACATTTCATTACCACCTTGCTAGCACTGATGATATCATATCTAGTTTGGG
Source organism: Rhabdophis nuchalis (assembly GCA_039707465.1). Lineage (NCBI taxonomy): Eukaryota > Metazoa > Chordata > Lepidosauria > Squamata > Natricidae > Rhabdophis > Rhabdophis nuchalis. The sequence goes on from CM077647.1 coordinate 20,374,272, forward strand.
TAATGAAACGTCTGCCAAAAAACAACCAAGCTCAGAGAACTCCAAGGAAATCTCATTTCAACACTGAGCTACAAATATTTTCCTTGATTGTTAACTGAAGGATTATCAAGATAAATTAGAAGGACATGTTCCAGTGCCCAAAGAAGAGCCCAATAATAACAAGGAAGTGTGCTTTAATCAAAGGGTCTTTGATTTTTATGTAAGTCTGCTAATCCCGAAGTCACTGGGGATATAAAGGTCAGAAAAGTATTGATGCCTTTGATCTTTGATATTGGAGAAGTCACCTGAGAATATCGTGGACAACCAAGAAAAGAAACCAAAGGATCATCAAATAAATTAGCTCAGAATCCCCACCTGATGCTCAAATTATCATACTTCAAACAAGTATGGTATGGCAGGTACTCCTTGACTTATATTACAGTTGTGCTCAAAATTTTCATTGTTAAGCAAGGCAAAAGTTGTTAAGTGAATTTGCCCCTGTTTATGACTCTTTTTTCCCCAAGTTGTTAAGCAAATCAGTCCCGATGTTAAATGATGGTTGTTAAATGAATCTGAATTCCCACATTGAATTTACTTGTCAGAAGTGAACTGGGAAGGTTACAAATTGTGTCCACATGATCCCCAGGATAATGCAACTGTTATAAATGCATGGCAGTTGCCAAGTGCCTGAATTTGGCTCACTTAACCATGGGGATGCTATAATGGTTGTTAAAGATGAAAAATTGTTATAAGTCACTCTTTTCACTGCTGTTGTATCTTTGAACAGTCTATAAACAAATGGCTCTATTTCAAGGACTACCTGTATGTAAAGAACCAACTTCCTGGAGAAGTTTTTAATTTTGGGAAAGGAAAAAGGAAAAAGAAGAAGAGGACAACCAGCTGCAAGATGATTACAGTGTTGATGAGTGCACCATTGTAAAAAATGAAGGCAACACAAGATTCTAGTAATGTTTTGCATGCTTTTGAATAAATGGCAATGTATTTATTTTACTGAGTTCCTATTCCCCAAGCACACACAAACAGGGTAAAAAAATATGACCTACAGTATGTTCTTGAGTGGTATCAGGCATGATTGCCATATTTCCATGTGTGTTGAAAAAAAAGTTTTACCTTTGGTCCCCAAAAGCCTTCCTATTCCTTCTGTACATTCTCACATAATTCCAAATGATTACTCAACATGCATAGGATTGAATTGTAAAACTCAGTATATTACTTAAGTATGTGAAAAGCCTCGAATGAGCAAAAGCAAGAGAACATTCTGAATTCTTAAGCCTGGGCCAAGTACTAATAATGGCCATTGTATTTTTGCCTGGTAATCTTGTAGTAGTGTTGTGTTTGTTTGCATGTTTGTTTGTTTGATTGCCATTTGTCCAGTATCTCAAGTTCTATGGATGAATGATTAAAAAAAAAAAAGATGTTTCCAAAATTATTAAAAGACAGGTGAAGGTTCCCCTGTGCTAGTTGTTACCAACTCTAGGGGGAGGTGCTCATCTCAGTTTCAAAGTTGAAGAGCCAGAATTGTCCTAAGAATCTCCATGGTGATGTGGCCAGCATGATTCAATGCCAAAGGTGCATGGAAGGCGGTTACCTTCCCACCAAAGGTGGTTCCTATTTTTCTACTTGCATTTTTTCATGCTTTCGAACAGCTAGGTTGGCAGAAGTTGGCACAAGTAATGGGAGTTCACTCCATTATGTGGTGCTGTGGATTCGAACTGTTGAACTGTTGACCTTTCTGACCAACAAGCTCAGCGTCTTACCCACTGAGCCACGGAGTCCCATGACATACCCATTAGTGGTGGTCTAATCAGACACATTTGAAATGGCTGGATGTCACTTGGAGCAGCCAGTGCTTGTGGCATGGCAGGGGTAAATGTTGAAAAAGAGAGAAGCATCTCTGTTAATACGTACTCTGTGGCTGACCATAAATACTTTTGTTGTGACAGGTCAAAAGGATACAATGTACTGCCTTTCAGCCTATATGCATTGAGACATTCCTGTTGTACGTGCAACAAGGAGAGCGCTTCAGCATTTTACAATTTGTTTTTGCATACCAGGACAAGTATGCAAGAATAAGTATTTAGATTAAGTGCAGTCAGATAACCCAGTGCCATTTTCTTCAGCCATGCTTCATGGACTTCTTATCTGTGAAAGGAATACCCAGGAACATCTTTCCACATAGATTTAAGATGACTCAGAGAGTCAAATTGAAATAATCCTTCTTCTATGAGGCAACCCAGATGAAGATTAGCCCAATTTATCAGGTACACCAGGAGAGGTTTTATGTGTTTACATTTTATGAGGGCCTAAGAAAGCTGCAAGTTGAATCTTGCTTTGGGATTCTGTGCAGATCTCAAAGTTTAGGATGTGATTAAGAGCCAAGCTCAATCATATAGAACAGGGGTCTCCAACCTTTGCAAGTTTAAGTCTGAAGGACTTCAGCTCCCAGAACTCTCCAGCCAGCTTTCTGGGAGCTGAAGTCCTTCAGACTTAAAGTTGCAAAGGTTGGGGACCCCTGATATAGAAAATAGAGAGATACCACGCAAAGGAGAAATCATACCTTTAGTTCTTCAGTTCTGTTATAATATGTCCGTGAATCACACTGTTTACTAATTATACAAGTAATCTTGTGTGAGAATGAGGTAAGCAGCTCTTCAAATCAAGTGCCCTCAAAATTCTATGACTGGACTTTTGGTATGTAAGTGACATTTCACTTCAGAATTTCAGAGACATTTCACTTCAGAGTCACGTGACCCTCCAAAAATGTTACCTCAAAAATACACTTCATTGTTAACATTTTATTTCTTTTCTCAGGCTGGTATATAAAGAACACAGATTGTTATATTACTAAAGTCATATATGAGGAAATTGTAGAAGTATGTGTAGTATATAGTGTTTTTTTTTAAAAAAATAAAGACCTTAGTAATAAGTGAAATGTTGTGATTCTATGTTCAGATTGATTTGAATGCCCATAATTTCCCCACATCAAAGCATAGGGGCACTGTAAAACAATACATCTAAAGGAGACAAAATTGGAGAAGAATGATCCAAAGCTAATTTTGCAATTATATCTTGTGTAAGAATGAACCTCTGAATCTTCTGAATCTGTCTGTCCTCTAATTTTTTTTTTAATGTAATCTCTTAATTGGGCTAATATCTAAATGATAGTCCTTTTTCTGAGTTTCTCAGTTCAGTGTAAGCCATGCTTAAGATTTAGGAAAAGAAAGACATCTTTTCATGTGAGTTATCATTAAATAATCCAATTATAAGCAGATTTTCCTATTGTCCCACAATTTTCTCATTACATCACTCTGTTTATGTGTTTTTGTGTTATCTCAAGGTTAACAAAAACCTGTTCTTTCCTAATGAAATCCTGTAATTCATAAGGAAGAAGAGGTTGCTTTGTTATGTCCTCAGAATATCCAAACTGCTTGCTTACCAAGTTTTTACCACCCAATCTTTAGGATCAGCCGACCATTTTCCATACTTCCGCAACATGGTCATGTGATCAAAATTTGGACTCTTGGCAACTGATATGTATTTGTGATAATAGCAGTGTCTGGGAATCATGTGACCATTTTTTGCAACCTTCTGTTAAGCAAATGGGGAAGCCAGATTCACTTAGCAACCATGAAACTAGCTTAACAAGAGTTACATTTTTCTGCATTAAACCTAATGAGAATGGAATGGGTAGCCAAAAAAAAAAATTGAAATAGGCACCGAAACCCAGCAAATCAGAACCAAGTAAAAATCTTGCTCTTCATTTGGAGAAAATTTCCTTGCTAGCAGATAAAATCATGTGATAAAAACCATATTGGGGTGCTATGACGTGCAGAAGGAATATTGGATGTTTGTTCAAATATTTCTCTTGACACAGCTAATATCTCTGCTGTATATTGCACAATTTCAGCATTCCAGTCCGGCTGCTCAGTTAAAATTGAGTGAAAACATGTCTCCTCTCTCCTTTGCTTCCTCCTTCCTCTCCTATCTGTTGTCACACTTTACTCTGCCCGTTGGTATCTTTGACTTTGAAATGAACAGAATAGAATAAAATTCTTTTTTGGGCAAGTGTGAATGGACACGCAATGAATTTGTGTTTGGTGCATATGCTCTCAATGTACATAAAAAAGAAAATATGCATTCGTCAAGAATCATAAGGTACAGCACTGAACGATAGTCATAAGGTACAAATAAGCAATCAGGAAACAATCAATATCAGTATAAATCATAAGGATACAAGCAACAATGTTACAGTCATGCAGTCATAAGTGGGAAGAGATGGGTGATAGGAATGATGAGAAGACTAATAGTAATGAAGCCTTGGTGAATGGTTTGACAGTAGTGAGGGAATTAGTTGTTTAGTAGAATGATGGTGTTCAGGAAAAAACTGTTTTTTTGTATCTTGTTGTCCTGTTGTGCAGTGCTCTATAGCGTCATTTTGAGGGTAGGAGTTTGTCCAGGATGCGAGGAGTCTGTAAATATTTTCATGGCCTATTTTTTTTTTTAACTTGTGCAGTGTACAGGTCCTCAATGGAAGTCAGGATGGCAGTAATTGTTTTTTCTGCAGTTCTCATTATCCTCTGAAGTCTGTGTCTGTTTTGTTGGGTTGCAGAGCCAAACCAGACAGTTATAGAGGTACAGATGATAGACTCAATCATTCCTCTGTAGAACTGAATCAGCAGCTCTTTGGGTAGTTTGAGCTTTCTGAGTTGGTGCAGAAAGAACTTTCTTTGTTGTGCATTTTGATGACGTTTTTGATGTTGGGTGTCCATTTTAGGTCTTGAGATGTGATAGAACCTAGAAATGTAAAGGTCTCTACTGTTGATAGTACAAAAGACGAGATTTGAAGGTTTTTTCAAGACTTACCTTACAAGCAAACATAATGGTTTGATTACTCTGATCAATAATGGATTTGAGGTATACTATCCATGTGTAAATTAAATAGTTACAATCTGGATTTTATCTCATTTATTTTAATATTGAGATTAAACTGCCTTTCCTTGTGCTCTGGGTCAAAATAAAAAGTGAGGCGTTTGGTGTTTTTGTTTTGATCAGTACTAAAGTGAGTGATTTTTCAATCCATTGCAAAATATAAGAAACCACTCTAAGACCGGGTGGCACAGTAGTTAGAATGCAGTACTGCAGGCTACGTCTTCTGACTGCCAGCTGCCAGCAGTTCAACAGTTTGATCCTCACTGGCTCAAGGTTGACTCATCATTCCATCCTTCTGAGGTTGGTAAAATGAGGACTCAATATGCTGAGGTGGCGGCCGCGGAGAGACGGGAGGTGCGGCGGACCGATGGAGCGTTGGAGGCCCCTTGCGGAGGCCTGGTGGAGTGGTGGAGGCCCTGACGGAGGCCCTGGCATGGAGTGGCGAGCTTGTAATGCGGTGAGGCCCTGCGGAGGCCTGGCAGAACAGCGGAGGCCCTGGCGGAGGCCCGGGTGCGGAGTGGCGAGCCGGTGATGCGGCGGAGGCCTTGGTGTGGCCTGCGGGTCCCAGGGAGAACCATCTATAGCCCCAGCAGCCCCAGCAGCTTCCAGTGAAAGCCCCATCGCCTCCCCCCGGTAAACATCTTGAGGGGGGGGTGATGAGCCGCGAGAGACCCTGCAGCGAGAGACTAAGACCGTGGCGGACTAATCCTGGTAACCCTTCCCCCCAGGACCCCCCAGTAAAACATCTACGGGGGGGGTTGAGAGCGAAGCAAGGACAGCCCGAAGGAAGAACAGTTCTAGCTACCCCATGGAAAGCCCCTACCCAAGGAAGAACGGACTGACACGGACTATTATCAATATTCCCTGTTTGACTTGACTTGACTTGCACTTTTATCTAGGCGTTCCTCCCCCTTAAGCCAGCAATGGAGTCACGGGATGCTTTTTTACTCAAGGTCCAACCTCCTCTACCTGCGAGAGTCCCCCCTCTCGCAGGTTTGGCCCCCTGGTTTATCTCGGGCCCACCTCAAGGATGGATTAATTAATCCAGAGAGGTGGGGAAAACGCAAGCTCAGGGGGTTTTTAGGCAAATTTTTAATCCGGCTTTTAAGGGGTTTTGGGGTGGGGGGAGGGTTCATTCAGTCAGAGGGGGGTCAAGACATAGGGCCGGCCGGTGGAAGTAGGATAAAGGAGGGGTCCACTAGGGAGGGGAGATTGGGGGTCGTCTCTGTTGAGGGCCATCCCATTTGATTGGTCTTGGGGAGGGGCAGGGGCGGTGGGAGACAGGATGTCCATCGTGGGTTGGAGACGCGTGGTCGCTGGCTATGAGCAGTCACCTTCCCCAACCCCCTGTGCTCCACTCATGGGCTAGGCAGTCAGGGACTACTGAGGCCCTAGGCTGATGTTCTGCAACGCCAGGTCCGTGGTGAACAAAGCCCCCCTCATAAATGACCTTGTGTCAGAGGGGGACACGAACCTGGTGGGAATCACGGAGACCTGGCTGAACACTAGTGAGAGACCATATTAGGACTTACTTAGTGGCGCTAAGAGTGGCCAAACACGAGTATTGTGCCACCCTTATCGCGTCCGTGGAAAACCGCCCTGCTGCCCTGTTTGGGGTGACCCGCTCCCTCCTTCATTTGAGGCCACGGGAAGCCCCTTTGCAGGGTCGAGCAGAGGAATTTGGAGTGTTTCTGCAGGACAAAATCACTCAGATTCGGAATGAGTTGCCCTACACTGAAAGTGATCCAGTCGAAGTGTCCGGTGCTGGTCTTGAGATTACACCTTGGGAAGAGTTTGACTTTGTCACTACCGAGGATATGGACAGGTTGCGGAGGAACCTTAGAGCCACCACATGTTTATTGGACCCGTGCCCCTCTTGGCTTGTACTTGCATCCTGGGAGGTGATGCGAGGCTGGCTCCAGGGTATTGTGAACATCTCTGAGTGAGGGGTACTTGCCTACCATCTTGAAAGAGGAGGTGGTGAGGCCCCTCCTCAAGAAGCCATCCCTGGACCCGGCATTATTATCGTCCCGTCTCCAACCTTCACTTTTTAGTGAAGGTTGTTGAGAGTGTGGTGGCCCAACAGTTTCCTCGACACCTGGTGAAGTTGATTATCTAGACCCGCGCCAGTCCGGCTTCCGGCCCGGTCACAGCACCGAGACGGCATTGGTCGCGTTGGTGGATGATCTCTGGAGGGCACAGGATAGAGGTTGTTTCTCTATCCTGGTCCTATTAGACCTCTCAGCAGCTTTTGATACCATCGACTATGGTATCTTATTGCACCGATTGGGGGGGTTGGGGCTGAGAGGCACCGTTCTACGGTGGTTCTCGTTCTACCTCTCTGGTCGGTTGCAATGGCTGTTGGCAGAAGGGCAGAGGTCGTCCCTGAGGCCCCTCACATGTGGGGTCCCTCAGGGGTTGGTCCTCTCACCACTTCTGTTCAACACCTACATGAAGCCGCTGGGCGAGATCATCCATGGTTTTGGGGTGGAATATCATCTGTACGCTGATGACACTCAGCTGTACATATCCACCCCAAACCACCCCGACGATGCCGTCGAGATGCTGTCCCAGTGTTTGGAGGCCATACGGGTCTGGATGGGTAGTAACAAACGCAAACTCAACCCGTCCAAGACCGAGTGGCTGTGGTTTCCGGCACCCCGGTTCAGCCAGATAAGTCCAACACTGGCCATTGGGGGCAAACAACTGGCCCCCATGGAGAGGGCGCACAACTTGGGCGTCCTCCTGGATTCCCGGCTGTCCATGGAGGACCATGTGGCGGCCGTGGCCAGGGGGGCATTCTATCAGGTACGCCTGATACGCCAGTTGCGCCCCTTACTGGACCGGGGGGCCCTTCGCACAGTCACTCAAGCGCTTGTGACATCCCGGCTGGATTACTGTAACGCTCTCTACATGGGGCTCCCCTTGAGGTGCACTCGAAGGCTACAGTTAGTGCAGAATGCGGCCGCGCGGGTGGTTATGGGTGCCTCAAGGCAAGCCCACGAAACACCTCTACTGCGCGAGCTGCACTGGCTGCCTGTGGCCTTTCGAGGGCACTTCAAGGTGTTGACCACCATCTTTAAATCGCTCCATGGCTCGGGGCCTAGCTATATATGACACCGCCTCCTGCCTGATACATCCCTTCGTCCGGTCCGCTCCTACAGAGTGGGTCTTCTCTGGGTGCCGTCGGCTGGGCAATGCCGGTTGGCGACACCCAGGGGAAGGGCCTTCTCTGTGGCGGGCCCGGCCCTCTGGAACGACCTACCCCCCGACCTTTGCACTACCTCGGACCTCCGCCTCTTCCACCAACATCTTAAGACGCATTTATTCCAACAAGCCGGCCTAGGATAGCCCCCCGTTTCTGACTTTTATACATAAATTATAATTTGGTAGGGTTTTTAATATGGGTTTTAGCACGGGTAAATAATTTAATATATTTTAATGATGTTATATTGTATTTATTGTGGTTTTAAATAATGCCTGTGCGCCGCCCTGGGTCCTAACAAGGAGAAGGGTGGGGTATAAATTCGAATAAATGAAATGAAATGAAAATGACTCTGTAAACCACTTAGAGAGGGCTGTAAAGCACTGTGAAATGATATATAAGTCTAAGTGATAGTGCTAAAAGGAGGAATGCTGGAAGTTAGGAAGACAGTAGGGCTGGTTCAGAGATAATGCTTTTAGGCCAGTCAAAAGATACCCCATTGCCCTTTAGCTATCAATCACTTATGTCAATGACCTAAGCATGTCATAATAGACCAAAGTGCTGTCCTCCAAGCAAGTTTCGGTGTTTCAGGGGGGGGGGGAACCCTTTTCTGGTACAAAGTCTTAGAACAGTTGTCAAAGAACATTGGGACATGAAAATTACAGAAATTAGTTCCCCCTCAAAAAAACAACAACCCCCAAACAAACAAGCACCCAATTGTTACTGAAAGAGGCTACAGCACCCTCCAAGCAAATGCATTAAAAATGAAGAGACATGTTTATATGACATTTGTATGTGCTCGTGTACTGGTACATTACATTGAGAAATAATTAGCATTACTTGAAGAAAAGAAGTATCGAGTCCATCCCACCACTAATGGGAAATGCTGTGATTAAGACAATTGCGTGCTTGTTCAGACTATTGCTCAGATTCTAAGTGCAGATGGCTAACTTCAAGCCAGCCCTCCTGTTCTCTCTTGTTACGCAAACCCTCCAAGTATGTACGGCATACCAGTGGGCTGCAGCTGCCAGAAAAGCCAATAAAGTCCTAGGCTGCATTAACATAAGGATATAATCAAGATCACCTGAAGCATTAATACCACTTTATAATGCCTTGGTAATATGTACCTGGAATACTGCATGCAATTTGATTGCTACAATATTAAAAAAAAAAAGATAGTGAGAGTTTAGAAAGAGTGCAGAGAAGAGCAACCAAGACAATTGAAGAATTGGAGGCTAAAACGTATGAAGAAAGGTTGCAAGAACTGGGCATGGCTAGTCTGGTGAAGAGAAGGACCAAGGGTGACATGATAGCAGCATTCCGAGATCACATCCCGCAGCATTCCGAGATCGCATCCTGCGATTCCGATAGCAGCATTCCGAGATCGCATCCTGCCCCATACATCCCTCCGACTGATCCGCTCCCACAGAGAGGGACTTCTCCGGGTGCCGTCCACTAGGCAATGCCAGCGGGCAATGCCCAGGGGAAGGGCCTTTTCTGTGGCGGGCCCAGCTCTATGGAACGACCTACCCCCTGACCTCAGAACAACCATGGACCTCCGCACCTTCTGACAAAAGCTCAAGACTTATCTTTTCCAACAGGCCGGTCTGGCCTGACCTACCTTCCAGCCTTTTTAGTCTGTACATCTAAATTGTTTTAATTGGGTTTTTAAGGGGTTTAGTTTTTAAGATTTTAGGTTTTTTAGCGCAGGGATAAATTGTTTAATTTGATTTGATATATTTATGATGTATTTATATTTGTAGGTTTTAAATCCCCTGTGCACCGCCCCGAGTCCCTTCGGGGAGAGGGAGCGGTCTACAAATTAAATTTATTATTATTATTATTATTCCAATATTTGAGAGGCTGTCACAGAAAAGAGGGGACCAATCTATTTTCCAAAGCATCCAAAAACCAGGTAACAATGAAGAAAAGCAATCTAGACTAAGCAGAAATTTCCTGACTGTTTGAACAATTAATAATGACTTGGAATGACTTGCCTCCAGAAGTTGTGGGTACTCCAACATTGAAGGTTTTTAAGAAGACAATTTATTCAAAATGGTATAAGGTTCCCTGCTTGAGCAAGGGGTTGGACTAGAAGACCTCCAAGGCTCTTTCCAACTTATTATTCTGTTATGTTTGGATTGCTGATTTCTTTTTAAAGCTTGGTTATTTGGAAGTTGATATCACAATTTATTTGGGGTTCTATGTTGGTCAAAGCAAAGGCTTCCCTGAACAGAGAACTATTTTTATTATTATTATTTTACCATTCCTGATGGAATTCCATCAGAAACACAATTGATTTTCCATTGTGAAATATTGACAATGGTCTCCACTTGAGTTTCCCTTTGGAGAGAAACACGGGGGGGGCGGGATAAATGCTAATGCAAAATTAACAAAAAAAAAGTGGATCACAGTCCGAATCTTTATTGCAAGAGTGATATTTTCCAACTGGAGTTGTTGTTAGAGTTACCATTTTCTTATTTCTAATCACTGTTTCTTGTGCTCTGAAACAAAGAAATGATCACTAGTAATGAACAAGAGAACAGTGCTAGAGGGAGAACATAATTCTTTTGAAGATATACCATAAATTTCAGGCAGAAGCTTTTAGGAGAGTGCTGATAGCAATATTGGGCATTGGTGGCAATGAAACATCAAGACATTTTTATCACTTACTTTTGTGAATCTGAAGATGCCCCATCCCCTTTCTGTACAGCTAAAGAGTGTTATTTAAATATGAAAGACACCAGGTGCTCCACCAGGAAAGGCTGGTGAGTTAACTCAATAGGATTTCTGGCGGAACGCCTATGTAATCACAAAAGGAACTGGCAAGGTGAAATCAAAACCATGCAGATGTGAAACCACTAGCATCTTGGAAAAGATATGGGCCCATGAGCATATCTAAATCTATCTTAAGTTAAAGGTAAAGGTTTTCCTCAGACATATATGCTAGTCGTTCCTGACACTAGGGGGCGGTGCTCATCCCTGTTTCAAAGCCAAAGAGGCAGCGCTATCCAACGATGTCTCTGTGGGCATGTGGCTGGCATGACTAAACACTGATGGCGCATGGAATGCTGTTACCTTCCCACCAAAGGTGCTCCCTATTTTTCTACTTGTATTTTTACCTGCTTTCAAACTGCTAGGTTGACAGAAGCTGGGACGAGTAATGGGAGTTCACTCCATTATGCAGCACTAGGGATTTGAACTGCCGAACTGCCAACCTTTCTGATCAACAAACTCAGCATTATAGTCACTGAGCCATCATGTCCCCATAAATCTATCTTAGTTTTATCTAAATAAATTTATTTATCTAAATAAAACTGAAATAAGTCAGTGTCTTAAAGAATAATGAGTAATGATACTCATCAAAATAATACGATATGGAATTGTTGGGTGAACTAGCAATGTGGTTGACCTGGAATATTTCATAACAAAATCAGTCAGATGCTTCTAGGTCAGTGATGGCTAACCTTTTTGTTGTTGGGTGTCAAAAATGCAAGGACGAGTATGCAATAGCACACACACACACACATGTGCCAGCACCTAGAATTCAAAGCCTTCCCCCGGGCCCCAGAGGCCCTTTGGAAGCAGGAAATGAATCATTTCCAAACTTCTTGTAGGTCCATTGGGCACATTTGTTGCCTTCCCCATTCTCCAGAGGCTTTCCTGAAGCTTGGGGAAGGTGTAAATGGCTTCCCTTGGCCCTCCGGAAGGCCAAAAATCAGCTGGCCGGCATGTGCATATGTCCTGGAGCTGATGGCTAATGTGCCGGCAGATATTATTCCGCGTGTCACCTGTGGCATGCGTGCCATAGGTTCGCCATCATGGTTCTAGGTGTTTCCTGTTTTTTATTTCAAATCTTCCTTCTTAAAATATCCATATTAGTTTAGCAGAAGCCTTGTAGCAAGGGAAGATAATAGATGCTAAGCACTGTCTCTATAGATTGCTCAAATAAAACCAAATACGGTTCTTATAAATTCATTTTGGACTGAATTAAAAAAAAATCTAGTAAAGGAAGAAAGATGATACAGCTGGCCATGCCAGAGTCAAGTGTGGTGTTAAGTCTAACGGTGTTTATGGATGATTCTGCAAATGTCTAGAGACAGTTGGTGTCAGTCTGCTGCTCTTCTAGCTCAACCATCAGAAGAAAATTGCTTCCTCTAAGGGACTTGCTTCCAAATAATAAATGCCTCAAGAGTTCTGTTGGTGGACATTTTTATGTGTTAGCAAACCTATGCTGGCAAAATAAGACCAATCTTTCTCATTTGGTTCTAAAGGGCAAATGCAATGAACTCAGGTGTCAGATCTGCCAACTCATTGCTTCAGACCTACTTTGCTTTGATGGCAGTTGGGAGGAGGGCAAGGGGGGATGCTGGGAGGGAGGGATGACAGAACCAAGATGTGCCAACTAGAGATAATGGTTGAATGATCCATGGACACAGGCATGGATACGGAATGCAAACACCAAACTTCAGAACCATTAGCAAAACAATTTTATTCAACACTAGTAGAAAGATCAGCTGGGAGAAGGGAAAAGCAACAGCCTTCCATGAGAATCCTCAGATCTGGCCTTTACTGTTCTGTAATCACTTGGCTTTAGTAAAAGTATACTTTCACTGCAAATGGAGGTGGAGTTGCAGAGTTCCTAAACACCTAAGCTGGGACAGGCCTGACACTCAATACTATGGAAATGCTTCTGTTCATGTCCCTCTTCAATTGAATATTTATTTATTAAATGTATATCTCACCTAAGTGACTCGGGGTGTTTTACAACCTCATAATGAAACCATTTAAACACACAAATAAAAGCATGGAATAAAAACAGAATTAAGAACAAGTTAAAGAATGTCAAGTAAAAATTAAAACCAAAGTTAAAAATTCAGAATGATAAAAGATTAACAAGGCATAGGGAGTGTCTTCAAACCACAACCGTGCCTGAGACTTCATCACATCCATAGATTTTCATGCTAATTGGCAAACCCAGATGTTAACACGCTCCTAGAAAACCACAAGAATGAGGCACTGTGTTACTTCTGGGGGTAAGATGTTCCAAAGAATGTGATCAGCAGCCGAGAAGGACCTTTTCCCATCAGTCACAGTTCCTTTACCAACATGATACGTAGCAGCCCCTCTAGGTTTGACCAGGTGAGATGAGGTAGATGGTTTTTCAGGAATTGAATATTGAATATAATTGAATATTCTTCAATGGCCAAGCTGATTAGAAATTGAAAGACTTTTACCTCAAATTGGAGAAAACAGGAAAATATCTGTCATAACATTCTAAAGAGGCGCCTTCTCTTTCTCTTCTGCTTTCATTTCCTTTTCTGCTTTAAACAAAACTCTAAAGTCTCATTTTGCAGTTACTTTTGAATTGTAGAGTCCCTCCTGATTTGGTTATTTTTACTGCTTGTGGCAAAATTTAAAATTCAATGACAATATAATGCTGAAGCTGCCTAAGAAACAATAATGAGAATTGAGTTCTGAGATGATTAAGCATTTTATTTTCCCAAGGTGCATTATGCTGGTATATAATTTTATGTAATGACAATTTAATAGAACAAAATGAGCCAAATTCATCACAGAAATCCATAGAGTTTCCTGTGGGATGAATTTAGCTTTATATATGTTCACAGATGAAAGCAGTAAGTGCAGAAATACAGGTAGCAAAGCAGTCATTTCCCAATTAAGCCTCCTACCTTCACGACAGTTTAGGGAAACTGACATATGAAAAACAGTTTTATTATTGAAAGACCAACATCCATAACTTGGGAGCTCGCTGAAGCAGCAGTGGGATACAAGCCCTTGATGTTCTCAATGAGAGCCTATTATTATTATGATCCAGCGCACAATCTTCCAGATGTTTAGACTGGATCTGGTATTTTTACCCACCTATCAAGCTTTCCCAAGACCTGAGATAGACAGTTGTTGTTTGATAGTGTTAAAGAATATCATCACAAGATGTAAGCTGTTCTAAGTAAAGCTGCCTTTTGCAATTGACTGACAGTGATTTCATCAATGTTGGTGGTGCTTAACTGGTGCTGCTTTGGGATTGCGCTCAAGGCATCTATTACTACCTTTGTTTTCTTTTGCCACAATTCTGTTTCTATTTGTATTTTGGGATTTTCTCTTGTTTTTTCTCTTCTGCTGCTTCTGGTACTTCCAGATTCACACTTCTTTGTGTTTCTTATCAACAACTGTTAAGTCTGAGATGTTATATGGCAAGTGCCTATTGTTAGAATTTTAAAGTCCCAGAGCAATGTAGCTTTTTGGTTTTCTATTACTTTATTAGTATTATTATAATTATAATTCATTGCATAGTCAATCAGGTGTTTAAATTGGATTTCACATTTTTATTAAGTCCTTATTTCTAACAGAAATTCTTCATGACTGAGGTCAGATCCCCTTTAATAAAAAATCATGAACAAGAATTGTTTCACACTTAAAACTGTATCAAAAAACAGGAAGGGCGATCAGGGAAGACTCTGTCAAATAATATTTTGATGAGAGACCTGGAAGGAAAGGGAGAGTCACAGAATTTGTACAGATATCAAAAAGATACTATACCGTGTTTCCCAGAAAATAAGACAGGGTCTTATTTTCTATTGACCCCTGAAATAAGCGCTTGGCCTTATTTTCAGGGAGGTCTTATTATTTTTGAGGTGCAGGAGGCGGTTAGTGTGGTCACCTCATGGCTTCTGCTGTGTTGCAATATTTTCAGGGGAGGGCTTATTTTAGTGCATGTGCTCAAAATCCCGATTGGGCTTATTATCTGGGAAGGTCTTATTTTCAGGGAAACAGGGTAGATTCCAGACCTATGTTACATACACAATATGCACTAAAAAACCCTATTAAAATAAATTCATAGTTACTGAACCTTGTTTCTATGTGGTGTATTTTACTAACTTTTCTGTCAATCCCACCTTGAATGGCAGGTATTACAGATGCTATTGCAGAATCTCAATCATTCCTCTCTTCCTGATTGCATGTCAGGAAGGAAATCAAAATCAAAAGCCCGTCTTGTGTTTGATGCAAGACAAGCCTCATTTGGTGGTCCCAACAATGGCCCTGCAAATTTTCCCATCCATCTTTTTCACTCACCTCTCCCATCTGAGTTGACAGTTCCCCTAAAGTGCCACCTTTCACTTGAAGTCTCCATATGGCTGTGACCTTTATCCTCATGGTTTACTGGGATGGGGAAACCGTTTCTCTCCAACTGAAGCTTCATCAATAGCCTCCCCAGGTTTTTGACCTTTGGTTCTTTCCGTTGACACCTGTGAGGCAACTTGTGTAAATAGTATGACACTTTCTCACTTTCTCAGGGAATAGAAAGAAAGGTTTTAAGGGGCCCAGTTTATTTGCTTTATGCTTTGAGGTACAAATGGTTACTGAGGGAGAAAATTGCATTCTTCCAGGTAAGGTTTAAGATGTTGATGTCTTTAACCTGAACGGCCCTAAAACTATGGTTATTTTTTTCCCCCTGGCTTTGTGACAGATCATTTACTACCACCGTCACCAGCTGTGATAGAAAGGGAGAGATGACAATAACCAGGTTCTTAAGTTCAGTCTCCTTTGGCCATGGCAAAAATATTGGAGACCTTTTCTTTCTCTGCCTGAGTTATTTAGAAGACAAATAGCCAAAGAAATTGATCTTTGCTTTTCATTACCTTGGAAAACTAAACATGGCTTTGAAGATTTCCGAGCTATATTGGATACACTGCAAAGCCATATTTATTCTATATAATTAACTCCATGTAATAACCATTTTTTTCCAGGGAATTCTCGAAGAGGCAGGCCTCTAATTCACAGTTCTCATATCAGCCTAAAAAGCAATAGTAACAGCAATAGTCATACTAAAAAAGAATCTCAAATCCATGGAGGGAATGTTTTAATATGCTAACTGTGGTTTTATAAAGTGACTTCAGGTTTTTGAATTTTCTTCATAGGTCAAAAAAAAAAAAAGACATGAGGGAGAGATGCTGAGGAAAATGGTTGAACTTAGAACAAAATCCACTTTATCTTATAAACAACCAGCTCATAAACAACTATACCAGCTTATAAACAACCAGAGACACAACCAGCAAATTTCACTCTCCCATGAACTGATGATGTTAACTAGTCTGGTAATTATACGTTTGCAGGAAAACAATGAAGTTCAGGAAACACCAAAATCTCAACTATTCAACCTTCAGCCGTATATATTCTCCACCGCTAGATATACCACTTTATGCCATTAGATGAAGTGAGGGAGAATCTCCTGGGTGATAATAACTAGATTCTATTAAACTGAATTATGGGCTCTCTGAAAAACAGGCAAATGTCTACAAGCTCCCCAGTTTGGGGTGGGGGGAGAAGACTGTCAAAATAATGTCCACACAGAATCCTTTGCTAATGGAAGATTAAAGAAGACCATAAGTTGATCTTCACATTTACAGCCCAGAATATCTTGCATATTGTTCTTTAAGATAACAAAAAGTCAATCAAAGAGAAACAGAATGCAATTACCTAGAAGTAGACTATAGGATGCCTTCAAATGATATTGCAGCCAGATGATGTAATGACGTGCCTCTTTTATGTAGACATAGATTGCAATTTTTAATATGATGGAATGGGAATGTTATGAAAGAAAGCATAATCATATTAGCTATCTTTAATTTTAATTAGATGTGAAAGTAAAGGAAATTAATTCGAGTTTGTCTCCCACCTACTAGTCTTTGAAATGTGGTCCTTAGGATGCCACCTAAAGCCCAGATGTTGTCTCAGAAATTGGGTTACGAAAAAAAAATCAGAATCAGACTGTTGACTTTGTTGTGAAGTACTTTTCTCTTAGACTAGCCCCATCCCTACTCACTTAAATCAAGCAAAGGCCCCAAGTAAATTTAGAGGTGCATCATAGTTTCTGATACAGGCAGTCCTCGAGTTATGGCCATGCAGTAATTGAGTCCAAAATTTATGCTGCGAAGAGACACAGTTGTTAAGTGAGTTTTGCCCCATTTTATGATCTTCCGTGCCATAATTGTTAAGTGAATCAGTGTAGTTGTTAACATAGTAACACAGTTGTTAAGTGAATCTGGCTTCCCCATTGACTTTGCTTGCCAGAATTTTGTAAATGGTGATCACATGATTCTGGTACACCGTGACGGTCATTAATATGAGTCAATTGCCAATTGTCTGGATTTTGATCCAAGGTCACCATGGGAATATTGTAAAGGCTGCAAGTCCCAAAGGTGCTTTTTCAAGAGGCAACTGGACTTTCTGGTTTTTCTTTGAAGATGTTTCGCTTTTCATCTAAGAAGCTTCTTCAGCTCTGACTGGAGGATGGGGAATGGAAGGATTTATACTCCTTGCAGACAGCTGACCATTTGCATTCTTTTAGCAGGTCATTAAAGACACCAGGAGTTTGTCTGTGTCATCAGGGTCACCTGAGTGGGGCAAATTGGTGTGGAGCCTTACAGATAAAAGAATGCAAATGACCAGCTGTCTGCAAGGAGTATAAATCCTTCCATTCCCCACCATCCAGTCAGAGCTGAGCTTCTTGGATCAGAAGTGAAATGTCTTCAAAGAAAAAACAGTTGCCTCTTGAAAAAAGCACCTTTGGAACAACCATGACCTAGACGACCGAGAATCTCCATAGACAAAGGCTGCAAGTGTAAGAAAAAAAAAGTCACTTTTTTCAGTGCTTTTAGAACAGGTCATTAAATAAACTGTTGTAAGTCGAGGACTGCCTGTATATAACAGCTTTGTTCAGCTACATCATGCTTAAACAAAAATTCTTGGCTTGATGAACCCTGGAAAAGCCTATCAAATTATTTATCCTACCGTTCAATCGATGTCCTTGCTGCAAAATAAAATTTAGGATGTGTTCTTTAAAGCATCAGGGACCGTTCTCCAGTTTAACCAATCGGCCTGCATAAAATTTTGTCACATTTGCATCGCTATCGCCACCACGTCTCGAAATCCATACATGGATTTTTTGCTGCGTGACCAACCTTTACACGTGAGCATAGTTAATCCTTGCTTATATTTAGTGAACGCCGTAGATAGAAGTGAATTATTAGGTCTTTACACTGAATTGCATTGGTGTAGGTACGTGGAAGTGTTTCTACGGTGTTCAAAGAGGGTAGGAAATCTGAGCATTTAATTGAGCCAGCCCCAGGAGGTGTTGGTCAATAAGAAAGTATTTTAAAAAAATGTAGTATGAATGCAATGT